>JASDQU010507621.1:19680-35567 GCA_032191745.1 Picea mariana | reverse complement strand
CTGGTTAGGAATCCCTTTACCCGGGTGGAGTTTAGTCCCAGCTCGAGGGTTACCCACTTCTGAGAGTGATGAGCGGTGTGGTTTAAGGTTGGGAGGTTCATGGAAGGTCTACACGCAGTTGGTGATATTCTTACCAAGATAAGTGTCAATTGTGTGATAAATTACATGCTGGATTATTATTTACACGTGTATTTTTATGGGTATATCTTCTGTGTGGTTTATAACTGTGTTTATATTTATGGGTATTGCTTGTATATGCTGCATGTATATGTTTACTGTTATTTCGGTATGAATCTGTGCATTTATGAAATGTATTTGTCTGTTTACGTTTTATATATAAATTTCTGCAAGAGTTATGTGTGTATATATTTTAATTGCATGCAGTTCGAAAATTTTAGGTGGCATAGCTCAGTTGGATGTCGGGTATGTTACAGAATTTTAAGCAGAGAACGAAAGCATTTTCTGGAGTAGCATGGCCCACCCTGGGTGTTTGGGGATGTTACAATAAGGTATCAGAGCTTCAATTTTCAACACTGAGCCTGGATAGGCCGAGCAATTTGAATTGAAGCAAAATTTCACGGAGGATTTATTTTGAAGTGGCCAAATTTCGAGTTACAGAGCATCCATGGAAAAAAGTAACAGCAATTGTGTGGAATTGAGAAAAATCCCCAATTTATGTTGTTAAATTCAAGGGAAAATTGAGAAATTTGGTCATGTGGTAATATATTCTTGATTTAATATTTGTTCCATGACAGATGGAGCGAGATTGTTGATTAAAATTCTCAATTCGTGAATTGAGTTTGAGAAAAATTCGTTCCAGAAATGTCAAACTGCAATGATTTTTTGTTGCAAATGCTGAATTGGTGTTATCGGGGTGAAATTGAACAAATTTCATAGTTGCGGAATATCTATGGTAGAAATTGGGAAAAAGTTAAGCAAAAGCCCCAATTTCTACAGCGGAATTCATGAGGAATTGATGCACATAAAAATGAATGTGCACAGGTGAGCGCACTAAAAATGCATGATGCGTAGTAAAAAAGATTGTGATATGAAAAATATTGGCATACTGGTGCGCGCGCTAAATTTTGGCGTCACGCGAAAAAGTATTGTCGTGCCGGTGCGCACGTTAAATTTTGGCGCCGCGCGGAAAAATATTGGTGCAGGTGCACGCGCTAAAATTTGGCATTGCGTAGAAAAATGTTGGTGTGCGGGTGTGCGCGCTAAAATTTGGCGTCGCGCGGAAAAATGTTGGTGTGCGAGTGCACGCGCTAAATTTAGCATTACACAGTGCACATACGCATATTAAGGTGTGCGTGGTGTGCACACACATAATAATGGCACGCGTGGTGTGTGCAGTATTGGCAGATCACAAAGGAGTTTAGTTGGTGCATGCGCAATGTGGGTATATGTTGTCGCGCGACAGTTTAGTTAATGGTGTGTGCAGAGTATTGGTGTGTGGTGGGGGCGTACTAAAATTTGGCATGGTGTAGCGCGTAGAGTGAAATGCGCGCGGAATATCAGTGCACAATACAAAAATAGCACGCAACGGGTAATAGTGCAAGAACCAAAACTATGCACGGTGGATATTGGCGCGCGACACAAAAGTAGTGCGCTCCAATTATTGGCGCGACAGAGAGGTGATGCACAATAGTTATAGATGTGATAAGCATGATTTACCTTGTGGTGGTGTTGCGCATGTTATATATGGGTGTACAGGTTGAATTTTGTGCACGTGAAGTCGTTTGGATGGTGAACAACGACGGAAAACCAACGAATTTCCATGACATTTTATACTGTTTGAACGTCATCTTTTTGCAGTGTGTTTTTTAGGCCCTTAACAGCGTTTTTAGCTACTCAAAAACCATGAGAACAAATTTTACCAAGGTACACAATGTCTCTTCAGCTCAAATAAAATATCTTGAAGAGAGATTTCTAATGGTGTAAATCATTTGTCAAACTGAGCTTTTATGAGAAAGTTACAGCACAAACAGTGGAGGGTAAATTTTAAGACCCATCTAACTTCAAAGAGCCATCATTTTCTACTCCAAAATCAGATTGAGGCACAGGAGTAGTCAATGGAAAGATATTGAACCATAGAAGACATTCCTAGAGCTGAATTAAATTTCTGGGCATGTTAAAAATGTTTAAAATGGAAAAGAAGGTACATGTAGCATTCCAGAGCAAAAACACGAATTGGCCTAGAACTTCATCAAGTTGTAACTAGCAGCCCGAAACCCAGAAAAAGGTGAAACTTAGATAGAGTGTCCAGAATATGTATATGAAAAAAAACAATTGATCTCCTATGAAAAATCCAATGGAGTAGGTGTAAAAATGCATAATTACAGTGCAAAGTTGTGCCAAGTTGAGGGGTGAACAGAAAAATTAATGGGCAATTTTCAAATAACCATAACTTTCTGCTCAAGACTCAGAATTGAGCATGGGAGCAGGCGTTGGAAAGGTCTCAAACAATAGAATATAAATATTCACCCATAAAATTGATCCGGGAATTCAATTTTCAAGGAAATTAGAAGAAATAATTATGATATATTATTGAACTAGAATGGATCATATTTTCATGAAAGTGTTGAAACAGTTAGCCTGACAAAGTTTTGTTGAATGCAGATTTTGCAGATTTAACAACAACTAGATCAAATCAAGATCAGCACAGAGTCCATAGTAATGGCATACGCACAGGGGAATTATAGCCAAGAAGATGAGATCAGAGGGATGGATATCGATTTGGGCATTGAAGGAACAAACTCCAATGGACATGGAGAAGGAAGGGATGAAAACATGAATATGGTAGAGAACATTAAAAATTTACAGAAGGATGTCCAAAGCCATAAAGTTGATAATGAAAGGCTTATGTGAGCCAAGGAGACGCAAGAGGACTTCAACATGAAGTTAATGCAGAGCTTGAATAGAATAGAAAAGAAAATGGATAAGGAGAGTGGCTCAAGAAAATCAGAAAGTCATAGGTCTCCTAGTGAGAAAAGAAGAACCATAAGTGTTAGCAAACATCACCGTCACTCCCCGTGGCATCCCCATAAGAGAGCACACAACAGCTCAAGTCCATTCCCTATCAAAAAGCATAAGAGGTCTGAGGTGGATGAGCTACGAGGAGAAATGAACAAAATCAAACCTCCTACATTTGATTGTGAGCACAAGAAGGATGATGATGCAGAGACATGGTTGTTGGGCATGAGAAAGTATTTTCAATTGCATAATTATTCTTCCCATGCAGAAGGTAGAATTGACATCTATAAGCTCAAGGGAAAGGCATCCATGTGGTGGGATCAGCTTGTGCAGGTGCAACACGTTAAAGAGAAAAGTGCTACTTGGAGGGAATTCAAGAAGTATTTTGAGAAGAAATACCTGACTAAGAGATACTATGAAAAGAAAATGAAAGAGTTCTTTGAGCTCAAGCTTGGGAGTATGACCATGGATGAATATGAGAGAAGGTTTTTAGAACTTCTAAAGTATGTTTCTTTCATCAAGGATGAGACAGTCAAGATTCAGAGGTATTTGAGTGGATTCCCATCATTCATCAGTGACAAAATACAGTATGTGATCCCAAGACATTGGAGGATACCGTAAGGCGAGCTAAATGCCTATATGATCAGCAAATATCAAGGCCAACTTTCCAAAAATCTTGGGAAGACAAAATTAAATTCAAGATGGATCAGAGGAAGAAGGGAATTAATCCACCTTTCTTCAGAAATAATCCTCAAGGACAGCCAACTTCTAGAGAACCCAGAATGATTGAGACATGGGGTTAAAGGCCAAGAAATCCACCTATTCAATGTTGGGGTTGTAAATGAGATCATATGTTCAGAGATTGTCCTCACAAAGGTGAAAAGGTGAGGATTGTTCACAATGTACAGCAAGTTGAAACAGTGGAGGACATGGGTAGAAATGTATCAAGGATATATGCAACCTTGGACAACAAGCAAGTAGAGTATCAGTCACATATGATTGAAGTGGAAGGTATGATCAACAACCAAACCATTTCTATTTTAATTGATTCGGGAGATATTCATAGTTATATAGATCCTAATATGGTGGAAAGTTTGCATTTTCCAAGAAGCAAGCATGGAAAATCTTGGTTGGTTCAGTTGGCTACCGGATCCAAAATAAAAGTTAATGAAATGGTTAAGTCATGTCTTATGGACATGAATGGACTGAACACCAGGGCAGATTTGAACATCTTGCCTTTAGGTTCCTATGACTGTCTAATTGGGATGGATTGGTTGGACCAGCATAATTATATCCTAGACTATAATATCAAGGCATTTACTTTCTTAGATGAGGAAGGGAACCTAAGAAAAGTGCAGGGAATTCCCAGGGCAGTAACCATCGAAGAAATTTCAGCATTGCAGTTGAAGAAATGTTATAGAAAAGGGTGTCAAATATTTGCAGCTCATATGGAAGAGACACCTAAGGATAAGGTGACAAATTTGGAAAATCGTGCAGTCCTGGAATATTTTGAAGATGTGTTAAAGGAGGTACCGGGACTACCCCCAAAGAGAGATATTGATTTCTCTATAAATTTAATGCCTAGAGCAACTCCAGTTTCAAAGACACCTTACAGAATGAGTACACCAGAGCTGAAGGAGTTGCAAATGCAGCTTGAAGAACTTCTGAAGAAGGGGTATATATGCCCAAGTGTGTCACCTTGGGGTGCCCTAGTCTTGTTCATGAAGAAGAAAGATGGGACATTAAGATTGTGCATTGATTTCAGACAGTTGAATAAAGTGGCTGTAAAGAACAAGTATCCTGCCAATGATTGATGACCTCTTTGATCAATTGAAGGATGCAAAGATATTTTCAAAGATATATCTCAGGTAAGGATTAAGGAGGAAGATATTAGCTAGACCGCCTTTAGGACAAGGTATGGTCATTATGAGTTCACAATGGTGCCATTTGGGTTGTCAAATGCACCAGTTGTTTTCATGTGCTTAATAAATGGTGTTTTCCGAAAATATTTAGACAAGTTTGTCATTGTATTTTTGGATGACATACTTGTATATTCCAAGTCAGAAGATGAGCATGAGAATCATTTGAGGATGGTGTTGCAAGTATTAAGGGAGCATCAGCTGTATGCCAAATTGAGCAAGTGCACATTTTATCAAAAGCAAATTCATTATTTGGGACATATCATTTCAAAGGATGGGATAGAAGTGGATCCTGAGAAGATAGAAGCCATTAGAGAATGGTCAACGCCAAAGAATGTGACAAAGGTCAGATAATTCATGGGCCTTGCAGGCTACTATAGGAGATTCATTGAAGGATTCTCAAAGATTGCACACCCAATCACTTCCTTGCAAAAGAAGGGTGTGAAGTTTTAGTGGACATTGGATTGTGAAAAGAGTTTCCAACACTTGAAACAATTATTAACAAGTGCTCCAATAATAAGGATTGTAGACCCAAATGAAGACTTCATTGTATCCACAGATGCATGTAAAGAAGGACTCGGTGGAGTCCTCAGTCAAAATGGGTTTGTTATATGTTATGAATCAAGGAAGTTGAAGGAACATGAAAGAAACTATGCCACTCATGATTTGGAGTTGGCAGTCATAGTGCATGCCTTGAGGAAATGGAGACACTACCTCATGGGGAAAAGGTTTGAGCTGAGGAAAGACCATAATGGTCTGAAATATTTATTTGATCAACCAACTCTAAATGCTAGGCAAAGCAGATGGTTAGAATTTCTAAGTGAATATGACTTTAATATAAATCATATCAAGGGGAAAGAGAACAAAGTGATTGATGCACTTGGGAAAAGAGTGCATGAAATGCATGCTACACCCATTATCATGTACCAATCATATTTGAAGCCCAAAATTTTAGAGGTTTCAAAATTAGATTTGCAATACAAGGAATTAGTGGAAAAATTACAGCAAGGTAATTTGCAACAGAAAATTGAAGAATACAAGCTAAATAATGATGAAATTCTCATGTACAGGGGCATAATTTATGTACCAAATTCCCAGGAATTGAAAAATATGATATTGGGAGAAATGCATAATGTACCTTATGTTGGGCACCCAGGTTATCAGAAAACTATTGCAGCTCTCAAAAGCCAATATTATTGGCCAGGCATGAAGAAAGAAGTTGTTGATTATATTGCCAAATGTTTGGAATGTCAAAAGGTAAAGGCTGAGAATACACACCCAGCTAGGTTGCTACAGCCATTACCCATTCCTGAGTGGAAATGGGAAGTTGTAACAATGGATTTCATCACCAAACTGCCCAAAACAAACAAGCAACGTGATTCTATCATGGTAGTGGTGGATAACCTTACTAAAGCTGCCCATTTTATTCCAGTTAAGCTCACTCACAAGGCAACCAACATTGTTGATGTTTATATGAGATAAATTTCTAGATTACATGGCATACCCAAGACAATTGTGTCTGACAGAGATCCAAAATTCACCTCAAATTTTTGGAAAGGATTATTTAATGGATTTGGAACAAATTTGAATTTTAGCACAGCTTATCATCCAGAATCAGATGGACAAACAGAGAGGGTGAATCAAGTGATTGAGAATGTATGTGATGGATAAACCATCAAAATGGGAAGACTATCTACACTTAGTAGAGTTTTCTTATAACAATGGGTACCAAACATATTTAAAGATAATCCCATTTGAGGCACTTTATGGCAGAAAGTGCAACACGCCGGTAAGTTGGGATAACCCAGTAGATAGAGCAATGGTTGGGCCAGATTTGCTCAGGGAAATGGAGAAAATGATAAAAATAAAACAAAATTTAAAGGTTGCCCGAGATAGGCAGAAAAGCTATGTTGATAAGGGTAGAACTCATAGGGAATTTAAAGTGGGAGACCATGTATTCTTGAAAGTGAAGGCTAATAGAAGTTCCCTAAAGTTGGGAAATTGTTCAAAGTTGGCAGCTCGCTATTGTGGGCCATTTGAAATCCTAGAGAGGATTGGTCCAGTAGCTTATATGATTGCATTGCCTGCATCTATGTCTGTTCATAATGTATTCCATGTATCATTGCTAAAGAAATATACACCTGATGTTAATCATGTAATGGACTGGAATGTGATTCAGGTGGAGCAAGAAGGCGCTTTCCAAGTGCATCTAGTACGCATTCTGGACTGGAAAATCAAACAGCTCTGGAATCGATCCATAGGGCTTGTAAAGGTCCAATGGACCTGGTACGGTCCTGACGACGCTACTTGGGAGCATGAGGATGCAATGCGAGAAGAATGCCCACATATTTTTGAGGATTTTTTAATTTTTTGTTGTATATGTGTACATAATGCACTGAGGACAGTGAATAAATAAGGGGAGGGGATTGTAATATCCCTAGGTCGAACCCAATTGTAAATGTAAATGCAAATTTACTTAAGTCGATGAGTTGTTTGATATCATTTTTATATGCACCTTTCAGGGTATAGTGCGCACATGCACTGCGCAGTAAAATGATGAAGTGTGCACATTCCAGGATATTGCACGCCATGAAATTAAGTGTGTGTGATTTTGAGGCCAGAGAGCCTTTGTGTATATGATGTGTTTTATAGGCTAGTGAACCAGTTTTGTGATGATTACGCCGGAGAGCCTAGATGTTAAAGGCCAATGAGCCTATTTTTGTATATGTTTCATTATTAATATAAAATACATCCTTGATAATATATTAATATAAAATACATCCTTAAAAATATATTAATATTCCTTAAATCATAAAGTATGGGAAATTATTTTATTCTAAGTTCTAAGGATGGGGACAAGTGGGCCAAAGTAGCTCCCAGCATGACAAGTGTCAAGTTGGGGACATGCATATATATAGTTTGGACTTAGTTCATTTTCTCATTATTCCTTCCATCATTCAATCATCCAGGTAGCCATTCCATGAGCTTTCACTCATGCAGTCAGTTGTCCTTCATAACTTCATATCATTGTACCTAATTTGGTATCCATAACCATACATGTTTGTGTAGCTGGTTAGCTTGGGAGCTAGACTGAAGAAGAGGGTTGGCAGGCCCGTGGGATATTGAAGAGGCGGGTTGTCAGGCTCGTGAGCATTCTCTCTAGGTGAGAGAATTGATGGGAATTGATTTCCTGAAGGTGCTAAATTACAGCTACGGGACTCTAAGACTTCTTGTCCGTCCTGTTGCTGAAGCCCAGAAAGGAAGTGGGGAAGTCGAAGGATTGTTGAGCAGAGAAGGGGCACACTTCCTGGGGTGGGACAGGCATGTGGGGAATGAGGGATTGTAGGCTGTTAGTTTGAGTGGCACCTATGACTGAGTATTTCATGTTGTCTATGATCCATTAGCCTGGTTAGGAATCCCTTTACCTGGGTGGAGTTTAGTCCCGGATCAGGGGTGACCCACTGCTGAGAGTGATGAGCAGTGTGGTCTAAGATTGGGAGGTTCGTGGAAGGTCTGCATGCAGTTGGTGATATTCTTACCAAGATAAGTGTCAATTGTGTGATAAATTACATCCTGCATTATTATTTGCGTGTGTATTTTTATGGGTTTATCTTATATGTGGTTTATAACTATGTTTATATTTATGGGTATTGCATGTATATGTTTACTATTATTTCGGTATGAATCCGTGCATTTACGAAATGTATTTTTCTATTTACGTTGTATATATAAAGTTTTGCAAGAGTTCTGTGTGTATATATTTTAATTACATGCAGTTCGAAAAATTTAGGTAGCATAGCTCAGTTGGATGTTGGGTATGTTACAGTATGTTAAGCAGAGAACGAAAGTGTTTTCTGGAGTAGCATGTCCTGATCTGGGTGGTCGGGGATGTTACATTGGAGGAATCATTGGGGTTCTTAGTGACCTATCCACTCATGTATCATGTATATTTTATGTCTTGTTTCCTTATTTCTGGGGCTTGTGAGAGATAAAGGAATCATTTTATCTTTTTATGGCTTCTAATGGATGAGAAGGGAGCTTGATCTCTCATATAAATAATAGAATTAATTCTCCCTTACAAATCATTGCTACTTGTGGAGATTTATCACTCCTTGTCTACTTCTTTCTCTCTCATGCAAATCACTATGGATGGCTAGTTAGAGAAAAAAAATTGGAGAGGATGCTTTGTGGATACTTTTTCTACTTCATGGATGTTCATTTCTAGGGTTTTGATGGATGAACGATTTCTTAAGTAAGTGGTTTCTTGTTGTCTTGTGGTTTTGTTTATGAATGAATGTAAGTGTAATGTTTCTTCTTTAGTGTTGGTTGTGCATTCTCTTGGATATTTATTGAACAAAACCTTCTTGTTAAAACCCTTGGAAGGTTGCTAGTGAAGAACCTTCCCTTGAATTGTCTTTTGATACATGGTAATATACTAGGAGGATCTTCTAGGGTTAGTAGTGAACAACCCTATATATCACCCTAGATCCACACACATATCTTCAAAGGAGCCCTTAATTGGCCCCATATGCCCAAAAATATAGTAGACATTAGTCATTCTCCCAATATTCAATCACAAACTTCCAAATTTCAACTCTTTCAATTGTTTTAGGGTTAGATTAGGGTTTTATTACAACAATTTTCAACCATAAAAGACTAGGAGGTTTTGATATGCCATGCATATTGTTGACTTAATAATCATATTTAAACTCTAAATTATATTGCTAATTTGTTATTTCATCCTTTTAGGGTTGGATGTCTAGGGCTTTAGGATTGTTATTGCATTCATAATTTCAGATTTTGTTAGTTAATAAAACCCTAGTTTAATTCATTATTTAGCACTCTTTCTTCATTGGTTTATTACTTGTTCAAGGGATAATTTTATTTTTGTTGTCATAACTTGTATTTCTACTATAATTCGGTATCTTTCTTTCACGTTTTACATTAGGCAGTAGCGTTTTCTTCTTTTACAGTGTTTGGGAATCCTCTTGAGCCTAAAATTGACTTGGTAAACCTTATAAATTGACCTAGATCCTCATCCATTCAAATGTGGAAATTGCACTAACTTACCACCTTATCCTTACCTTGTTTATCTCATTCTATTGGTGGTAAATTGAGTAGCCTCCTAAGAGTCCTTAGACTTTATAGTGCCTTGCTTAGGGATTCTTATAGGGTACTACGAAAGCCTCCCTTGTGTTGGATTTATTCCTTCAATAAAGAATGGTAAGATGTTGCCTAGGTGAGAGTGGTGAAATATTCCAATGTTCCACTAATGTTGGTGCCTTGCGAAGACTTTGCATTAAGGCGCTAGATTGTGCGATAACAGTCCTAATAGAATATTGAAGAAAATTGGAAGATTCCAATCTACACTTCTGCTTCCAGATAGTTAATAAACCTCTTAACTTCTCAACCAAATACAGAGATATAAATTCCCATCCTTTTAGAACACCCTTGACCATAACAATATCAATCTTCCATTTCATCATAATTTCTTGTGATAAGATACTATTAGGTATTTGTAAATAAACTAATCTACAAATGGTGCTTGTTTTAAAGAAGGCCCCTAAATGTTGCACATTTAGGGTCATAATAATCATTTCTTAATAATTCCAATGGTTTTCCCTTCTCTAAGGGACCCATCCATAGTCTTTTGTTTCCCCGTTATGACCTCCCTCTTAGCTCTTTGTTTTTCCAAGTGAATGAATGACCTCCCCCCAAAGTAGCTAAACCTATGCTATCGGTGTTATCAACTTCCAAGCCCCCTTCTATCTTTGAGTTCCCACCTAGCATAAAAGTGATTTCCTTTTAGATTTTAGATGATATATTTTTTGTGATCCCATACTTAATTCCTCCTTTGTCCCAAAGAACCTACTAGCCTTCTCAATTGAGTGGGGGTTGAGTGGGAATTAACCCTATTCCTCAAATCCTTGGAACAATTTCCCTAATCAATACTATGTCTAACACGATATATTACTTTTAAAGGAGAAGAAACTAAGTTAATTCTCTTAATTTTAGTAGAATTATCTATCAAACCCATAGAGTCCCAATTGGAAGAGGAGGAATGAGAGGATGGATCTCCCAAGTCTACTTCTCTATTGTTAGATACACAAGGCAGGGAACCAATTCTACATATACATTTTTTTGTCGTTGGAGTGAAAGGATATTAGAGATCTTCTAGATAAATTGATGTTCCTTATTTGAAATTCGTCCCCATTGGATTATTCCCATGCATCATCTTGACTTCATTTTCAATGTCAAAAACCTCTAATCCCTTCCCCCCATACTCAACCCATCGACGCAATCTTGTATAGGACACACTTTTGATACACAATAGATTTGATATGTCATATGATTCCCTTCCATGTGCAATGGAGTTTCTGTAGCTTCATTACATTATTTCCTCTTACATCCCATAATAGTGTAAGTGAAATCCCTTATGTGTTTTTTTTCTAGTCCTCAATAATTGTTTTACTAGGTCTCGCTTCAAAAACATTCTAGAAGCCTTGAGAATCACCAAGGGGATAGTCTATTTTTATATGTCCATGTTTTTGACACCCAGTACATTGGAAAGGGATATTTTAATAATATAAGATATGGTTAACCAACCACAGTCCTAAGATAATATTCATGTGCATTGTAAGACCTTCCCTTATATCCATCTCCATATGCAACTTGGCCACGATTTTGGACTTTTGTGATTTAGTACACTTATCTATGCCAATATGCATCTCGAAGGTATTCCCTACAAGAAATGAAACACTCTTTTTTCATAGCTCAATTGGTGATGTAGAAAGCTTCACCCATATGACATGTACACTATTTTGGTTTTCTATAAGTGGGCCAAAACAAGGGGACCACTCCTCTAAAGACAAGTAGGTGTTGTTCAAGAACCATGGATTTTTTTAGATACTTTCCCCATTTCTCCCAGATTTGAAAATAAATAGAATTCATACTTTTGGAAAATTATAGAAAGATGGAGAGTAACCTAGCACATATCTCCAATTCCAATGAATGCATTGACTCATGGAGATTTTAGAAATATGTCTCCCAAAAAAATTGCCTACCAACTCCATTCCTTGATAATTGAGGATTTAGTCTAGGTAAATGTCTTCTCCTAGAATTAATTTTAACCTTTACTATTTCATGTTAACCACTTGCACATTCTTCTTTCGAACCTTGTTACCATCAACTGACCTCTCCTTTGGCCCTTTTAAACCCATATCTAAAAGTTTTATAGGTTTTCCACCACATAACTCTAGCATGAAGATATTTATTCTTCATTCAACCAAGGCAAAACCTTGGTGATTGTGAGCATCTAAGTTCGTTGAGACTCATCCTAATACTGTAGAAATTACATGTGGCTTCGACAATAGTGTTTTTACATTCTTTGGCACAAAGAGGTATAAATGATGAAGGAGTAATCTTAAATTTCTACCTCAAATTATTCAATTTATCCCAATTGGGTTTTATAGAGGATCGCCCTACCTTTAACCCCAACATTTATAGCACGCTTATCTTATGTGCCATTGCTATTAGTTTATGGGTGGGTGTGATCTCATTGATCGATTTAGGGAACTACTCACCCATATTCCCCGTGAACTATATAAAAATTATCCTCCAATGGAACCATATCCACCCCAAATTTTATTTTGTTACTCGAAATATATATCATGGTGAAACCCACCGAGCACTTCCCCTCATTCCTATGATGGTACCCAAGGTAAAATAGCTTCTATTTAATCTTGAGGCTTTGTCAATAATCTCATGATGATTATGATATTCAGCAAACAGCTCAAGAAGAGCATCATGTCACAATGTGGGAGTTGATCCCAGATGGGAAGGATAACAATTTTCCTCACGACACCAGAGCTAGACACACTTGACAAAGCCTCCCAGCCTACTTAGGAAAATGTAGAATAAGTGGAGAGGTTCATACTTATATTGATATTAAACAAATTTATCAATGTTCCTTCACATTTGGATTTGAAAATAACAAATGCCCATTACTAGATATGGTTCAAGTTCTTCAAACCCTAAGCCCCATGAGCTCCTTGTTTCAATTCCTCACCTACTTATGATAGTGATTCATAATTTGGTTGTGAAAATTATAAGTACATCCAAATGAAAGAGAATGTGGCACCATTAACTATATGTATATTGACATGAAAAACATATTTGAGAAGAGGAATCCAAAATTGTTAATTGGGTCTGGCTTGGTTGGTTCAGAGGAGTAGTCTTTCCCATCCATGTTCAAATCCTACTTCTTTACTTAATTTTCGGCATTCCTTGCAAAAGATCAATTTGCATAATGGAGCTAGACAGAAATCACACAATTGTGCATAATGTATTTTATATTTTGTTATCCCATAACCCTTGAGAATATACATGGATTGGACCGCTAGTTATGGTCCAACTCCAATTTAATCCTTGGAAAGTTTTACTTACACAAATATTATCTAATAGGTAATAAGACATATATAAAGTGGGGAGAATAATGTCAGAAATTGGCTTCTTTGTTCTCTCAATAGCTCTTTTCATTGCACCATCTGTAATGACAATATGTACAACTAGTACCTAAGCATCTTTGAAATGAATATAGTTAGCTTCATCCTATAATCTGCACATTAAGGAAATTACATAAATGTAGGGGCCTCTCCAATTGGTTATTGTATATACCCCATCACTTTTAGCAAAAAATATCTTGTATACCACCCACCATCCTACTAATATTTTATTGATATCATTATTTTGGTGAAACTACTCTACAAAACCATAATCATGAATTTCTTTGGTTGATGCAATCTACAGTACTTCTCTAATTCAAAAAGCTAAAAAGAATCAATGTATCTTACTTCATCATTAATAAATGTCATGTTTTCTATATCAGTATACTTAATGACCCATTCTGTAGCTTCAAAAGAAGGCATCACAGAGGTTTTGGTGACAACAGTGTGTAAGTGAGATCTTCTAATGGTTGAGAATACAAAGTCATCAACATTTTGTGTAGCTAGATCACTTGGGGGAATTACATTTGGATAATCTTCTTCTCTGAACTTCCTATAAATATCTCTCCATCCCGAAAAAGTTACTCGAGGACTAATCTTCAGAATCCCTGAGAAAGGGTTTCACTTGCTCAATATCAGGTTTTATTGACTTAATCATGTGTGTATATTGTTCAAGAGTTTCCATGTCACTATCTATTAGCTTTGTAGTTTGGGAAATTCCAATAGTGGGTTTTTTCCCTTTTGGAGACTATTTTGGAGTTCCAAGAGTGGATCTTCTAGGAGGCATGCTATCTGTGATCAAAGTGAATTCTAAAATTATTATCTACATGAAATATTATTTTAAACAAAATCTACTTTATTTAATTGTTCATCGCTAGAAGAAAAGAATTTTCATAATAAGACAATATGAAATTCATGTTTAGTTTTAACCATCAACGATAAGATTCAATAATACAAACAAATAGGAGGATTCATAACGAGGTTTACATGTATAGATTGATAGTTATAAAAAAATCACAGTAAAAAGTTGAGCTTACTCTGTTACTACAAGAATATCGAATCCACCAAACAATACTATTCACTCTACTCAAAGAATATTGAATGCACCAAACACTATAGTTCACTCTACTAGCACAATGCTTACTAAATAATCTCTCCTTTGAAGATGAACAACACATATCGAATGTTTAAATAGAATTGTATTCAAATCTCCTTTGAAGATGAACAACACATATCGAATGTTTAAGTAGAATTGTATTCAAATTTTAGTAATGATGAGCTATCTTATCCATAAATTGAAAAATATTTGGGGTTATGAAATCTCATTCATTTCAGACAAGACCATATAGTTTCTTAACGAGAAAAACATTTAACATTTATTGCAGAGCAATGTCATTGCCAATGGTTAACGAGCAGAATTTTAACTTTAAGCGACTCTAAATCCAACTTTCACTCCATTGAAACTTTAAAAATTGAGCGAAAGATAACCTTAGCGGAAATGAGAAAGACTTTAAGGGGAGGAGAAAATGAAATGTAAAGTCCGTAGAAAGTTTGAGGATGATCTCGATGTGCTTTAATCAACGTAAGGAAAATATTAGTCTAAGCAGTGAACTCTTGGTAAGTTACTTTTAAACTTTCGATTTTAACCAATGTGAGGCTTCTCTTCTTCTGATCAACGAAGCAAATTTTCCACTTTTCATTTCAACAAAGCACACTCTTAGATTTCAACAAAGTCAAATCTGCCTCTTTTAGATTGGATCAGAAAACCTTTGCATTATCAGCAGAGGGTGTCTCCATTTTGGAAGGGTCTAATCTTATCTTCAAAAGTTATCTTGCACTGGCTTAGATGGAGGCCCGGCATGGGTTCTGACATCTCTCTTGGAAGAGACAAGATACTTGGTTTGGAGAACCGTTCGCTTCTACCTTCCTCGCTTAGATCACATCTAGCTTCCTACAATATAGTGTGTTTAGCTCCAGCGCGCGTGGCATCCATTGTCACCCCTCTGCCGAATATTTGGTTCAACAGTGGTAAGCTTAATCTTGGAGGTGACGACGCTTCAGACTGGGATGCCTTCACTCAAGCACTAAGGAGTGCAGGCATTTCTCTATCCACTACTTCTGATTCAATCATTTGGGCGAGGGGAGATGCTACGGGAGCCACTACAGTAAAGAATATCTACACAGCCCTGCTACAGCAGCTGAATTACCATGCTGACCTGCGCTGGTTCCAACGGTTGTGGAAATGGCCAATTCCTCTCAAGATAAAAAAATTTATTTGGCTCTCTGCTAAAGGGAAGACTCTTACCTGGGATTTGCTGCGGGAGAGAGGTTGGGAAGGCCCAGGAATTTGCAAATTATGCAATCAATCTGCAGAAGATATTCGCCATATCCTCATCCACTACCTTTTTTCGAGGGTTGTCTGGCAGCGCCTGATCACCCATTTTTCTCTCAACATTCAATGGGAAGCTGCCTCTGTCTCAAATTGTTT
>JASDQU010507620.1:40680-53277 GCA_032191745.1 Picea mariana | reverse complement strand
TAATGATTATAAATTAAGGAAACTCAAAGTGAGATAGGGTGGAAATGTAGCACTGAATATTATATGAAAAAAGAATTGGTCGGAATCCGACAATGTAAATTTGGACAAAATCTATATTTTCTATTGTTTAAATTGCCTTTTTGAATGCATAAATGGATTTAGCGTGTTGAAAATACAAACTTAGCCACTCAAATCTGTAGATCCAACCATTCATCACCTGATTTCGGGTAAAATCAAACGGAAAAAGTGGCCAGAAAACCCCCCAAAAGTAGAACTTTTAGACTAGTGCAAATATAAATATGTAAAAGAATCTTTTCATATCTTTTAATAATAATTTTAATTGTAAAATTAATTTGGAAGAATTTTTATAGAATAATAATATGTAATGGATATAAAATTTAAATAAATATAATAAATTCAATGCAATAATGATGAAGGCTTAATTTTCTTTAGCTCTGAAGAACCATTCTGCTGTGTTAGCCACTTTAAATCATGGTTCAAGGAGGGATCCCAATATTGGAGGGGGCTTCCTCCCCCTCTAGACATTGAAGCCTTGGCATTTCACATGTTGGTATCAGTGATGGGGAAATTGGCAAAGACACAGCCTTCATGATTTATCAAATGACTTAAGAATATTCCAGAAGTTATGCTACATCCTTCTTCCTCACGGCATATAGGATTGGCATTGGTTGAATGACACCTCATCGGTCAAGTTACAAGGATCTAGCCATCCCCATGGCCCATAGCAAATTGGGTCCAAAATAACTAGCAAGTTCTAATTAAAGGAGAACTAACCCTTTACTTTTGTGGAAGGGGTTTTTATGCTTTTCTATTTGAAGTAAAAGAGGACAGAGATTTGATATTCAAGAATGAACCCTATTTCTTCGGCAGTAGCAGTATGTACTTGAACCGTTGGACCCTTGACTTCAACCCTAAACACAATGTGCCATCAGTTGTTCTTGTCTAGGTGTGTCTATTTCATTTTCCTCTCCATTGTTGGAACGAGGACACTCTCTAAAGTATTGGAGATACCCTAGGTCGATGTATTAACAAATCAAAACCAAAGGATGACATGTTCGCTTGTGCAAGAATTTGTGGTGGAGGTAGATCTGTAAAAACACCCTCTGAAAGTGATCATTTTAACTCTAGACAACTGGAAAAATATCTAGCCATTGGACTACAAGCAACTTCCCTTCAAATGCAAAACATGTGTTGAATATGACCACCTTGCAAAATATTGTAAGAAGAATGCCTCGACAACCCAACTTGTTCTAGATAAGGATGAACAATGGCAAGATGTTAAGAAGAAAATGGGTGGCAAGCATACAGACACTGCTCAACAACCTAAAGCAACCACATCAGTTTTGTGTCCCTTGACCCTTATGGATCTAAACAGGGGTAGTTTCAAATGTCGGTGGAGATCACTAATAGTCAACATTTAGAACAGCCTCAGAAATCACCACATCACACCATGGAAGGAAGTTTGTCTCCAAAATCAAATAGGTTTGAAATCTTATCTCAGGAAGAGCCCATTCCATTCTCTAAAATCCTAGCTTTATTCAACCTTGTTCCTGCTATATTAGCTCCATCAAGTGTGATTGCCCCCTTTGAGCAAGTAGAAATGCATATTCCAATAACAAATGAAGATAATATATCCGATTGGCTAGATGAGATAGATAATGTCCCTAAAAGGCAACCATCTCTATAGTTACAAGTATCATTACAAGAAAAAAAGATCATTTGTGAATGGAGGAAGAGAGGCACAAAGTAGAAATGAAAGAAAAGTTGCCCAAGAGAGAGTGGCAAGGAAGTCAACAAAAGAAAAACAAGAAGAAACAACCAACAAAGGTAATATGATGGGAATACAATCTACTCTAGACATTTTTTTACAAGTTGGATTAAGAACTACAAAAGATCTTGAAACTAGTGTACTGTCACAAGGCGGTAGCCAAAATTTAAAAACCTCAAGCTAAACAATGAGTATAGTCTTCTGGAAATGTAGAGGACTTGGTAGTTGTTATAAAGAAGCAACACTAAGGGATTTAATTAGATCAGAAAACCTCGCCATCCTCCTTCTCCAGGAGACCAAGTTGGAGGCCTCAGAAGCCTTAAAGATTTGCAAGCAACATTGGTATAATAGTGATGAGATGTTGATGTTCAGATTGTTCAAGATCTCAACAAAAACCTCATAAGGATATAATCTCCCTACGTTTGTAAAGAGGTAGTATCCCTCTATTATTGCTTTAAATAAATTATGAAAATATTGTTGGAAGATTGGTTGGTGTCATTGATGTCAATCCTATTCATTGGTTGTAGTCATTGATGTCAACCATAGCCATTGGATTTTGGACCCCATAGTTGATCGAAGTAGATAGACATGAAGGAAATTGTACATGCAGATACAACACCCATGGATGGATAGTATAAGTCATGCCACTTCCGGTGGTATGTGGCACGTCACGTGGATCCTCACGATTGAGGAGAAATGAATTTTTGAAGATGACAATGTGAATTGAAGCATAAACTACATGTTAGCCCTAATGTTAAAAGGAAGTGACATAAAGGGTATAAATACATATCATTATACATTCATTTTAAACACACACAAGTTTGTTAATGAACAAGGAGATATAAGTCGAATTTCAGAGGAAATATGAAGTAAAGAAGGCCGAATTTCAAGGGAGGATGAAGTCTTTTGGTGATGTGTTCTAAGATATGTTATTTATAGGTCATATTATGATTTTCACTATAACTTTGTTTCTAGAATGATTCATATGGTGAAATTTGGAGGCTATTGAGAAGACATATCTAGGCACAGGTGGTAAAAATTCCAGCTCTTTAGTCGCTACAATTTTGGAGATACACTCTGTGGAAGATAGGTTTTTTGACTAGTCTTGAAGTTGGTCATAAACAAGTGTTTTGGGTAAAACAATCATAACGTCTTCATAGAGAATCCAAATGAAGTGAGACCAATTGAATTGGAAAGAGTACGAGCTGTGGTTTCTTTTGTACAAATTTCAGAATCTTATGTTAAATATTGAGCGTGGGGCATTCTGTACAAGTTCGCTCTCCTGAATAAACCAGAATTGAATAAGGTCTACCATTTTCTCTATAACTCATTTTCTGGGTGGATTCAAGGAGTGAAACTTGGAGGAGTTTTAGAGAATACATTGAGTAATATTATATACAGGATCAGAGTATTCCAAGAAGTGAAGAATTGCAGAAGTTGAAGAAGTCTTAGGAAGCATTATCAGGTTTTATGTGATGGTTGGATGATGGTGATAATTTAATGTAAAGTTTTATTATCTATCATATATTATTGGGTGGAAGGAAGGGGCATGGATGGAGAGGTCAACCATCTCTTGATATTGGAGGATTGTATCTTCCTTTTGGAGGTTTATCCCTCCCTTTATATTTGGAAGCTGTAGCTTCCTTTGGAAGTCACAACTTCCCTTGAACAATAACTATTGATTTTTTCTCATATATTGTGCATGGTGTATTGTGATGTATTGGTGTAACTCTTCTACTATTGTTCATTGCTCATTGGATATAATTGAATATATAATCTGGTTGAAGTATAAGTTGAAAAAGTTTTTAAATTGTACTTGATATTGATTCACCCCCCTCTCAGTGTCAACAAATACAACTCAAAATATATTCACAAAGTAAAGTTCCTGAGAAAAGGACTAGGAACTTATTCAAGACAGAAAATATGATATATTTACAGTATTATAAAGAAGTAAAGAAAACATCATGTAAGATTAACACATTCCTCACATCCATCACAATATAATCAAGATTTGGTCACATTCTTAAAATAGAAAAATAAAAGACCATAATGCAGATAACTTTAAATGAGTATCACATTTAAAATTGAAAGAGAATTTGATAGGCACACTCTAAAAATCTCATACTTTAAAATTCCAAAGTCTGAGAAACCATTAAAGTTATGCTCCAAAATAGTTCTCTGGGGAGTTCAAAAAATAATTGTCTGGTTTTACAATGAAAGTAAAATTAAAATGAAAGCATCTGTCCAAATGGATTGGGATGGGGCTCTCATTGACCTTTAAATGATAGACCCGGACCTAGAAGAAAAAGAGGAAAATGATAAAAAATTAGTTATGAATTCTCAAAGAATGAAAAGACACAACTGGGTGATTTCTAAGTGAGAAGTATAGAAGATGGAAATTTATGAAAGATGATTGCTTGACTTAGTGTGATGAAATCTCTCTCTCTTTTTACATTTTCTTGTTGGTGTGTCTTTTATACTTTCCTTTTCTTGAACTAACAGGACGGTTACAACCACTTCTTCTTGATCTGATTCAATTATTTTAATTAGAGTGTTCTTTAACCAATTTTCGATATATTCTTTCATTGGTGCCACGATGATTTCTTGTCTCACTTTAATATCAAATAATGAATTTTCCAGATCTTTAAAATCTATCGAGAGTTGATGTAGGGTATCTTCAATATCATCATTTTTATTCACATAACAAACCAACCAACTCTCTACCTCTGTCTCTGAATATTTAGTCAGGTTATTGAATTTTTCTGTTGATGCAATCTTTAATGAGTCCAACTTCTCTTCCATTTGTTCCTTTGAAAAGAGTATTGAATTTATAATCAAGTGCGGGTCTTCCATGTCTTCAGACGACCGCGCTAGTTCTAATTCAATCAACTTTAAATATAATTCTCCTCTCTTGACACTTATGGCATCATACTTGGCTAGAATTTCTTTTAAACTCTTTAACCAACATGCCTTGAATTGTTTTATACAGATTGTTGAAGGCAAATCCTCTTTTTTTCTTTGAAATTCACTAAGACTTGAAACTTTTGCACTAAAGTTAGAAATTGCCCCTTTGTAAAATTCTTCATCATTTTCAAGGTCTACTTGAAGATATTGCCTAGAATTTTTCATTCTTGAGCCTAAGGAGACAAAG
Organism: Picea mariana; assembly: GCA_032191745.1. Taxonomy (NCBI): domain Eukaryota; kingdom Viridiplantae; phylum Streptophyta; class Pinopsida; order Pinales; family Pinaceae; genus Picea; species Picea mariana. Next base: position 48,337 of record JASDQU010507620.1, on the reverse strand, counting down.
CTAGTTGCTAATTCTCAGGTCTCAAGAATCAAGGACATTCTCTTTTGGATATTTTCATCGACATATCTCCTAATAGCAACAAACAAACTTGATGTTCCTTTTAATCTTGAGCTTGATTCAAGGAATCATTCAATAGTTCTCAAGAGTTGGATGGTGGTGATATTACTAGCAAACAGTTGTGGGGGCATTAGAGCATTTTCCATTTCTCTTATTCTATCTTTTAAACTTGCATTTTCATTCTTAGTGTCTCCAATTTATATTTTAAAGCTTCTCCGGTGGCCTCATGGAATTCTATGACCTTGGAGGGTGGAACCCCTTGAAAATCAAATTATGGATTCCATTTTTCTTGAATCTTCTTATTTTTTGAATTGACATTTTCGATGACTAACTTTCTTGATTTTTTATTAAATGTGGCACGATGCAAGGTAAGAGACTTCTCTTCAAATATGATTAGTTCTTGAGTAGCCAATTCTCTTACAATTGTCCTGCTTTCTTGTGGCCTTTNTGATATTACTAGCAAACAGTTGTGGGGGAATTAGAGCATTTTCCATTTCTCTTATTCTATCTTTTAAACTTGCATTTTCATTCTTAGTGTCTCCAATTTATATTTTAAAGCTTCTCCGGTGGCCTCATGGAATTGTATGACCTTGGAGGGTGGAACCCCTTGAAAATCAAATTATGGATTCCATTTTTCTTGAATCTTCTTATTTTTTGAATTGACATTTTCGATGACTAACTTTCTTGATTTTTTATTGAATGTGGCATGATGCAAGGTAAGAGACTTCTCTTCAAATATGATTAGCTCTTGAGTAGCCAATTCTCTTGCAATTGTCCTGCTTTCTTGTGGCCTTTGTTCTTCACCTGCAAATTTTATTTCTTCAATGTTTACATCGAGTTCCATCTTCCAGGGAACTTTCATTTTCATGTATGTCTTCTCTTTCTCCTCCTTTATTTGTACCTATCTTCCTCTTACTAGCAATTGGGAGTTTGTGTGGCTTTTCTAGATTTCCCTTAGAAGGGTTTTTCTCTCCTTCGTCATCGAAATGATCCATCGAGGACTTTCTTTGTTCTTGAACTAAATTCTGGAGTTTTCCTTTGGGTAGGCCGTTTCTTTAAGAAACATTTGGGGACCATGAACTTATCTCATTCACAACTATTCCTCGTTGTCTGTGTTGATCAGTTGTGTTGATAACTGTCTCAATATCTTCTTGCAATTTTTCCACAGGTAACCCTTGGGGGTTTTGACTATCACCTTCTTCTTCTCCAAATAAGAATGTTTTGGCAAATGATACGCTATATCCTATAGATGTCATGTGTGTCATAAATAATTAACTAGGGTCGAAGCCCTTGATTTCATTTGCTTTCTTTAGATTGAATAAATCAAATGAGTTGAGATTTCATCAAGATGGGTAATGTTTTTAACAGTTATTTCCCCAATTTCAGGGGTGATTTTAAGAACCCCAAATTTATTAGTATAATAAAAGGGCGAATCTCCATGATACATAGGAAACATTGAAGGCTATTTTATCAATAATATAATATGAATATATAATTTTTTGGAAAATTGTTTAGTCAATTATATAATCTTGTAAAATCTTGGCGAATCTTTCACTGAATTATAAACTCTTGTAAAATTTTGGTGAATCTTTCACTGAATTATAAAACCTTGTAAAGTCTTGGCGAATTTTTCGATAAACTATAAAACCATATATTAAAATAGGAAAATGTATTCATTAAACTGTAATATACTAATTTTACATATATGGAAAAAGAAACATAATATGTCCATCCTCTAGACAATGCTACAAGTATGAGGGGTTATATTTGTCAAGGTTTTCATTGTACACTCTTGCATATCCAAAGCAATTGAATCCAATTATTTAAATTAAGCTCAAAGATATATATGCCTTGGAATTTCTGAATAAATGATTTGCCTAAAAATTCCTTGATTTGCTCCAAACAAGCATCTTTTGCCAATACCATTTTGATATTTTCTTTCTTTTTCTTAACCACCTTACATTCTCACTTCACCTTGTTTCCCTCTGCAACTAAGTGTGTTGTGGGATTACCCAACACTTCCTCACATAGAGCACCCAAATCTATATTATTTCCTATGAAACCCATGCCACCATAGAAATGCTCTACCTCCCTTATCATATTTGGGTTACTAGAAATGGCATTCGTCTCCTGTACATAATTAAGTGTATCGTTAATTCCAAAGTGTGGGAAGCCTAGTCAAGTCAGTGCCATTATTTCAGGTCTCTAGGTTCTATTGAAAAAATATTATTTATAAAACATTCCCAAGGTAGACTAAGGACAAATTTATTCAACACAACAAACATTTGAATCAAATGAGAGAAAAAGAACATCTATTTGGCATTGTTTTTTGTTTTGGACATTGTGATCGGTCCAAACCACATGGATTTCAAAAGCAAAGCCATAAATGATCATCCTAAAATTTGAAAGGAAAAAACATGCCTAAGAGAAGATCATAAACTAGTTATGAAGGCCAATGAAAGAAAACCCAAACAAAGATAGAGTTAGGGCACAAGGGCACAATTCTGAATTCTAGTGGCAAAGCATGTAACATAATGTGATTTGGTCCACAATGATTTGGCCACAAAGAACCACAATCACCAATGTAGAAGAGAGCTTGTAGTAGGCCACAGATTGAGAATTTAATTTTTCAAAGGCCACAAGAATAACAATGTAATAAGCATGCATAAAGGATTTGCACAAGCCATAGAGGCCTTGGACAGGGCACACTCACTAGGATCAAATATGGTGTCATAGGTTTGCATCACAAAGTGGGGCTGGAGAGGTTACTACAGTCCCAAAAGGGTCACAACAACATGATCATTGTGATGTGAAATTTAAGGCACCAAACAAGTGGAAATCGGCAAGTGTAGAGATGAGAACTACCAGAATAATTTAAACAATTTAATGTTCACTATTGTCTAAACAAATACACGGGGAAAATAAATACCAAACAATTGTATTTCGAGAGAACAATGTTTCTAGCCTGTAGGGCACACTTCCCAATATAAAACAAATATGAAAATCACTTATTACAACACTTTTATTNATGGGCAAGTGTAGAGATGAGAACTACCAGAATAATTTAAACAATTTAATGTTCACTATTGTCTAACCAAATACACGGGGAAAATAAACACCAAACAATTGTATTTCGAGAGAACAATGTTTCCAGCCTGTAGGGCACACTTCCCAATATAAAACAAATATGAAAATCACTTATTACAACACTTTTATTACAACCATAAATCTACCCCCTTAGCTTCTATATGTTTGTTAAATCACTTAATAAAATCTGCTCACTATTATGTAATATCAACATGCATAACTAGCTTTAGAAACTACTCAATCCTAATGAGAACATACTCTGAAAATCAGATATGCAAGTACACATAGTGTGGGAGGCCCAATCGAGTAAGGACTCTCAAAAATATATTTGATTGAGACATATTTGGGAGATTTATTAATGTTGTTTGTGCTAAATATTTCAACTTTGTATTCTTCATTTCACACTGAAATTAATCCACAAGAACTATATGTATGGTGCACATATGTGAAGAATCAAGATGTCACTGAATGGGAAAGAAAACAAGAAAAGATTGTTGCAAAACATACTATCAATCTCCAAAAATACTCTCCACATGAAAAAAATGCACTCTGCACCTGTAAAAACTCACTCTGTAGCTGCAAATTTACTCTCCAAACACTCTCCAAGCTAGTTGCGCTCACTAAGCTGCTTGAGGTTCCTATCTTTCTCTCATTCATTCATCCCTATGTTATGGTATTTTTCAAACTCTATTCTACCACGATATGCACAAGAACCCTGATTAGGAGGGCTTTCTTGATGGGTGAACTTTCCAATAAACTGGAGCTCTTCACAACAATGTTCCTATATTAGAATTGTCTTCTTCCTAAGCTCTCGAATCTCTTGCAACTGGTCTACTTTGTATTGTTGTGAGAGTTCCAATTTCTCCCAATCCTTTAGAATCACTAATTGATAGTTATTCTAATTGGGACAATGATCTAGAACTAGAAACTCATAATGTGGTTTTCTTATTGGGTTTGTGTCTATTCCCTGCAATTCTTCTGGTGGAACTATAAATTTGTACTATGCAATTATTTTTTAATTTATTTTTAAGCAAAGTGTAGAAGGTGACCAAGTTTTTTATTATTGTGCATGTCCATTATTACTACGAGTGTAATACATTGCTACAAGGAGCTCATACAGTCATATACCTGGTATAGGGGTTTACTTTTTTAACAAGTTGTCATATAAGATGAGGCACTATATTTTCAATTATTCATTTCTATCGACTGATATACCCGGGTGTCAACTTATATTGTCATACATGTTCTAAATACTTAGCAAATTCCCACCTTTTAATACCAATTTTACTCTTTTAGAGACGAATATGCTCCCAAGGTTCTCAAACATACCCATTGTCTTCCACAATTAATTAGGGTCATTTCCACTCTTCACTACCAGATCAAGGGAATGCCATATATTGTTGATTATTCATTGGTGGGTCAATTAGTTAAGGTAGGGTTAGCCATTCCCTTCTACCTTTGATGCCATCTCCTTAAATTGGCCCTGGTTCCAACAATATCATAAACAATTTTGCACTGCATAAATAATGCTTACTGATAAAAAGTGTCAAATTTGAGGCAAGAGGAAACATGACACCTTCTCTTGAAAGCCTTACAAACTTGATGGACTAAAAATCACCTTCTTATTAATGGGAAGCAGAGGCCTTGATTATGGAAAATCCATTCTCCCAAAGTTTTCCCTATTTTCTAAAACCTAGTTGCATGTTAAATTTCCCATGTTTGAGTTTCAAATATTATGCTTGCCAAAGTATGACAAATAATTTGAAAGCACTCCTCAATTTGCTCAATGAATATTCTTATGAGTTGTTTCTTTCCATTTGCAGAATAAAACACATAATGAGCAATATGAGCATGCCCCCTCCCCACATACACACACACTTCTACAACAACCAACCAAATAATCATAAATAAATGCAAGGAATTCTATGTTGTCTTCTCACTGAAAACCTTAATTGGCTTCAAATACAACTTTGTAGCACCATTAGAGTAAATAAATAGATACTCAAACATTGAAAACCCAATTTGTTACAGTCCCAATTAAGAAAACTACATTGCCCTTGTAATCTTCATAAGAAAGACTCTCCCTTTATTTTAATGTATATCTATAAATTGCCTCTATGCATATCAAGAGAATCAATTCCAGTCCTTATAAATAATGATCATTAACAATATGGGCTCTACCATTAATATTTATTATTTTTTTTATTAAGAGGGAAAGCTAGTAACACAACCCTCTGGTATTATTGTTGTTAAAGTGAGCTCACAGTGACAACCCTAAATATCATGTAAAGTGTTGAGATAAAGCTCACAACAACAACCCTCTATTACTATTCATTACTAGTGTAAGTTATGAACGAGCATAATTCATTACTAGTGCCAAGATAAATCTCATGACAACAACACTTTATTATGAGCATGCTCTCTAGAGGAATCAATAATGGATGTTTAATTTGTATCATTTACAGATGGAATGCCTAAATAGAGGGGCAATTAATGATCCCCGTTACTTTATGATCCCCATCAGGATCATAAATAAATGCAAGAAATTATATGTTTTCTTCTCACTTAAAACCATAACTGGCTTCAAATACAACTTTGTAGAACCATTAGAGTAAATAAACAGATACTCAAATATTGAAAACCAATTTGTTCCAGTCCCAATGAAGAAAACTATTGTAAAAAGAGTTCACACTGGGCATCCTTGAGGAACTGAAGAACAACTTACATTCTCAAAAAGAGTGAATATTTCAAAAAGAAAAATGGCCCAGAGACTAGATTGACATAAATATCCCAAATACCAAGTTGACAGAACTAGTCCAAATACCAAGTTGGTAGCATTGCATAGAAGGCCAACCAAGGAATGTAGACTGGCAAGGTTGGTTTCTCCACAACATTTCCTAATATTGATATCCATGAAAAGAGCCATTTCCACAAAAATGTTAGGACATGCTTTCTCTCATACAATAGCCATTGAGTTATCTTCCTCCTTCATAGAAGCAATGTTATTAACTCCCAAATCTTCTATTTCAATATATATTTGGCATTTCAAGGTTATATTAAGGTAGAATTGCTGGCGATATGCACCTTTTCTTGTTAAGGGTAAAGGTTTCCCAAGTACTACATTGCCCTTGTAATCTTCATAAGAAAGACTCTCCCTTTATTTTACTGTATATCTATAAATTGCCTCTATGCACATCAAGAGCGTCAATTCATGTCCATATAAATGAGGATCTTAAACAATATAGGCTCTACCATTAATATTTATTATTTCTTGATTAAGAGGGCAAGCTAGTAACAACAACCCTCTAGTATTATTATTGTTAAAGTGACCTCACAGTGACAACCACAAATATCATTTAAAGTACCGAGATAAAGCTCACAACAACAAACCTCTATTACTATTCAGTATTAGTGTTAGTTACGAATGACAACCCTTAATCAATTATATTAAATGAGTGAGAGTACATATGATAAATTGATGAATCGTGGAGCCACATATTTATAAGATGGGAGTGTGTGACTTTTGGTTATATGAAGAATGGTAATAAACTTCAAGTGGCATAATGTGAGTTTTATCCACATGTGAGGCTTGTTGTTTTCTCATATTTTAAACCTTCACTCGAAATACCCAGAAAAACATATATATCTCCCTGTACAGACTAAGTCGGTTACAATGCATTCAACATCAACAAAGTTGTGTTTGAGGTTTTGTTGAAAGGACAAGGAAATTAATTCCTCACACAATTGAATTACTATTGAAGACTTAAAAGAAACAATTAATTGTAGACTTTCAAGTAAAAAATGTACAATATAGTTGCAGGAACTACCCAAAACTGATATTTTATGTGAAGTATCTTGTGGCAGCCACAATGTTCCATAGGCATTCATGGGTAAAGGTGCTAGCCCATATAGTCCAAAGAGCGGAAAATAGATTTATTCTAAATGTAAAGACCCAAGATATTATAGTATGTATTCAAGAAGACACACATGTAAATAAGACATAAGAGACATCACTATTTTAATCGAGAAAACTCTACATAAAATTATAAAATGCAATAATAATAATTATTAGGTATAATACATGCCCTCCCATCTAAGAAGGTTGAATCATCCTTGCCACCAATCCAAATAGCACTTGAGATCAAAGTCCAAGATCAGTGCTAGCCAAATGACAACTCAAGAGGGGAGCCAATGTCACAACATCGCCTTCTTCTAACTTTAGGTTGGCTCTTCAGCACAAGGAGGGTATCCCTAAATTAGGATTGCTAAGACTATGACAAGGAAGCTCAAAGTGATGTGAAAAGATAGCTTAGCAAAACATAAGTTGTAGCATAATAAAAATAAGGTGATGGAGGACCGAGACCAATGCCTATCCAAGTTTGACAAATGGAGTCATAAAGAAACAAAGTGGGATGCAAGTGGGTGGTAGATGGGAATGATTATTGTTGTTACAAACATGCAAAAAATCATTATTCATGGCATATTTATTTGGCTAAAAATTGGAATGTAAACA
>JASDQU010507618.1:16349-27040 GCA_032191745.1 Picea mariana | reverse complement strand
AAACAACATCAGTCCACCATTAAGGAAAGCTAGCGTGTGTTAGTTTTCCCTCTTGCATAAGCACAAGTGCATATCGAACAACATCATTCCACAATGGGGGAAAGCTAGCGCATGCTATCTTTCCCTCTTACACAAGTACAAGCGCATTTTGAACAACATCATTCTAGTGTTGGGGAAAGCTAGCACATGCTAGCTTTCCCTCTTACACAAGCACAAGCGCATCTCGAACATCATACTACCATGGGGGAAAGCTAGCACATGCTAGCTTTCCCTCTTACACAAGCATATACACATCTCGAACAAGATCATTCCACTATGAGGGAAAGCTAGCGTGTGCTAGCTTTCTCTCCTGTACAAGCACAAGCGCATCTCAAACAACATCATTCCTGCATGGGGTAAAACTAGTGCATGCTAACTTTCAGTCTTGCAGAAGCACAAGCACGTCTTGAATAACATCATTCCATTGTGGTGAAAAGATAGTGTGTGCCATGTTTTCCTCTTTAACAAACACAAGCACATCTCGAGCAACATCATTCTAGCATGGAGGAAAGCTTGCACATGCGAAACTTCCCTCTTACACAAGCACAAGCACATCTCAAACAACATCATTCCACCATTAAAGAAAGATATCACGTGTTAAATTTCCCTCTTGCATAAGTAGAAGTGCATCTCAAACAACATCATTCCACCATGGGGGAGAGCTAGCACGTGTTAGCTATCCCTCTTACACAAGCACAAGTGCATCTCGAGCAACACCTTTCCAGTGTTGGGGAAAGCTAGCGCATGCTAGTTTTCCCTCTTGCACAAGCACAAGTGCATTTCGAACAACATCATTCTAGTGTTGGGGAAAGCTAGTGCATGTTAGCTTTCCCTCTTGTACAAGCACAAGCACATCTCAAACATCATCCTACCATGGGGGAAAGCTAGCATGTGCTAGCTTTCCGTCTTACAGAAGCATATACACATCTTGAACAAGATCATTCCACTGTGGGGGAAAGCTAGCGCATGCTATCTTTCCCTCTTATAGAACCGCATCTCTAACAAGAAATTATTTTCCAAATTGTCTAACCCAGCATTATTAGGAGGAGAAATATCACTATATTCATTAACATGTGTCAATATTCAACCATTTTAGCTTTTACAAATTGAGATTATATCATTGTATTAATGACAACATTTACCAGCTCTGACTATGTTATAGAATCTACTACTGCTTAACACATGATAAACAAGTATCACCATCCTCATCTCACCAAGCGTTAGATGTTCACTAGGCTTCCAATCTCCATGCCACGGTTAGTAGGCCTAGAGCCTCTGGTGATGATTTCTATGGTGATATTTTTAGAGGTGTTGATGGAGTTTCTAGTAGTTTTTGTGAAGAATCAACAGACAAAAGTTCAATCTCAAGGCCTTCAAGATCGAGATCATCAAAATCATCATCATCTTCATAGCCAATCTCCAAGAAGTCGAGCCCGCATCGGCCTCTATTGTCTTGGATGTCAGAGGACCAATCTTTGTTTGCATTCACTTCAAAGCTCAGGTTCTTGCTCTCCTATTAGATGCATGTGTTTTGTTGTAAAATGATTATACTCTTTATTTCTGAACTATGCTTCTAAATTTCTATTAATGATGCAATATTGTACAAATCATATTACAAAAAGAAATGTGTGGGGGTTAGGTTGCCAAGACGAGGCAAAATCAAGGGTACAATGAAATCCCCTTCTGAATTAGATCCTCAACTATCTGCATCATATGAAATCATCCTACTATTGTTAAACAATTCTATGCACAGTGTCCAAAGTTTAAGGCCCAGAGCAAACTAGAACCATAAATAACCATTAACTATGTTTGCCTTATATTAACCATTAATTTCTCCTGGATTGTTTGTTCATTCATGACTTTGTAAATAAGAAGATCTAATCCCTTCTGTCATCCATATGGTGGAGCCTTAAATCATGTTTTTGGCTAATAAATCGATTGGATTTTTCAGCGAACCACACAAAATTTGTTTTAGAAAGATAATTTGGGTGTCTTAAACTACATTATCAAAAGAAATTTGGGCCAAATTCCTTTCCTCTTAATTTTTAAAAATAGTATTTTGATGTTCAAGTTTAATCCTTTTGGCTTATTCGTATTATGATAGTGTAGTGATAGGCCTTGATCAGAGAAGCTTTATGCACTCCTTGCTACTGTTTATCAGAATGTACTCAGCAATTTTAAGGATAGTTTTTAGGTATTTTTGGATATTAATATAATCTCTCTTTCAAACAATTACTTTGATATACAATCAAAGGATGAATTTGTTTTATAAAAAAATTATGCATTGTTTTCTTTATCTCAATGAATAAAATAAAATTCTATACTAATAAAACAGGGTGTACCTGTTATTGATTATATTAGGCATAGTTAATATTTGTCCTTTTGGGAATTCTGACTTGCATTATATTTTGATATGTGGTATTCATCTGAAATGTCCAGTTCATATTCAACTTCAAAGCAATAGTTCTTAAGGGTGTGCTTCTTATACCTAATAGGATTATTTTTCTTATTTGAAAAAAGCCACTGTTGAAAAAAAAGGAACGATCTACGCAGTTTCACACATTGGTGATCATATATGTTTGTAATAAAAATGTGCATCAACACAGTTGTTCATGTTGAAAAAAATCTTAGATATGGTTTATTATATAAGTAATTCAGCCTGTTTTTACTGAGATTAGGTTCATAAGAAGCTCTGAGAATCCATCCAATGTGATTATCAGTGTTCATCAGACAATCTTGTTTGGACAAAAGTTGTGTTTTTCCCATATTTAGTTTTAGTCTATATGTAATGATAACTTGCCATCTATATATGCGTGAAGCATAGATCAAATAATTTTTTCTTCTGTGGAAACATGCAATAGAAAATGTTTCGAATAGCTATAATGATTGTATCATTGTATAGGCCAATTGCTCTCTCTCCAAAGCAGGACAAGTCTCTCATCTTTGGCCTCCCTTGTAGACAGGGAGTGGGCTATCCATCTCGAGATTCAAATGATGTTTTTGTTATATCCAACACTTGCTGCTCCCCTTCCCAAACTAACTTTACAGAGCCACCCGGTGTAGCTTATTCCCATTTCAACAAGCCTCAGGCATTCAGCAACAGGACTGGCAGGATGAAAATGGATGATGTTTTTGGTGGCTTCCCTCAGAAAAGGCATTTTAGCTTCTTGCAATCTTCCCAGAAAACAGAAGAGCTTGTCAGTGAAGTTAATATTGGAACAACAATAACAAACCTGGATACATCAGGTATATATGAGAAAAAATACCCTGTTCTTCTAAACACTTTGAGAAAAATCTCGACAAAATGTGGGTATGATGCTAGAGAGCATTGCAACGCCTTAGCACCTAGGGAGAAGATGCACCTTATGACTCAACATCTGCCCTCTCCCACTCCTTCGCAGTCCCCCTCTGCACTATAGAAAATGAAAACTTGGAAAGATTGGATGCCAGAACTTAACAATTCTTATTTCAATTAGAAAAGAGGCTTGTATTCTAATTCTTCTCAGGAGTCCTCGTATGTTTCTCCAACCATAGAAGGCGGTAATGGGACTGAAGAAAAACATCAATGGTCAATATTGGAAACTTTGGGAGAAAGCTTACTAGATGATGGAGAAGGCTCTGATGTTCTTAAATCATATGTAATTGAAATTGTCTCTGAAAGAAAAGAGAATTTTACTTTCCGTGATGAAAATGATAATTATGCAGATGATAATCTGATGCCAGATGCTTCAGACATAGCAATGAAAGAGGCCATAGCCTGGGAAAAAGAGAAGTTTCAGTCTGGAAGGTGGGAAGAAGGGCAAGAAGAAGTGACTGAATGTAGTCAAGGACCTAAGGACAAAGATGTTGAAGCGCTGGTGCATAAAATTACTGAAGCTGATGGGAATACAGAAAGTATAATACAAGGTGTCAATGGTGCAATTGTCTTTGTTGCTGTAATTGTGGTGTGTTTGCAAGGTAGGGTTTTTGACTGATGTTTATGTATAATATGGAATCATATAAGCATGCACAATGCTCGGGCAATAGGGGCCTTAGCTTTACTTTATTAACTGAAGTAATGACAAAATAATGAAATGCGGAAATGACAACAACTCTTCAGTGGATCTTTACAGGTCAGATTGGCACTGGAATACACACATCAATATATGCTAATAACTGGAATAAATAAGCAAGGAACCTGATCCAGATGATATGCTCCCAATGTGGCAGATGTCTGGATGACTGTTGTCGGACTACAAAAGACACAAAAATGTTGCAACGGTTGCATGCACTGGAAAACTCACCCTGGGAAATCTAGTTCTCTTCTTTTATTGACTGATCTAGATGATATGCTCCAAAGGTGGAAGACGTCTGGATGACTGCTGCCGGATTACAAAAAGAACACACAAAAACGCAGCAACTTCTACATGCACTAGCAAACTCGCCCTGGGAGCTCTGGTGGTCAGAAAGGTGTGAGATTTGTCTTTGAGGGGTCGCCCTAGTGTCTGTCCAAATCGCCCTGCCTGAGAAAGACTGAATATTCCCTATCGGACTCCACACAAACCCCAGATGGATCTGCTGCTAAGTGCGCCCGAACTGCTGCTGTAGGAGGTCGCGTTGATGGTTTTTACCATCAAAATGGTCCAAAAACTATCTCAATGGAAGCGCCCTACCTCCTACTGATCTCTTTCGAAAGGAGTCTGAGTATGGTGGAGATTTTAGGCACATGCAACCCACTCTAGTGATGAAAACCCTCAACGCTGCAACTCAACAATGCGCTGGATACATACACAAACTCTGAATGTCTCTGTGAGCCTACTCTGAAGTGAAATAGAAGATCAGGATCTCCTCGACAGAATAGGGAGTGTCTTTCAACTCCAAACCCTATCATAGTGAGTGGTTTCATCCAGAACACCACCAAACAATCCAATGAAGTCACCTGACCTCCTCTTGGATTTGTTTTCCAAATCTGTATATGCATAAAAAAGAAATTAGGTCAGATCTCAACTTTTATACCTCCGATTATTACATCAAAATCCATCATCCAACCCTAGGAAAAAGTTTATATCACAGTGAAATCATATGTAGTACCCCCAAAACTATAACTCAAACTTAGAAAATAACACATCAATGAGAGTACTAACATCATTAAATGCGTTTCCCCCTAGGTGATGCTTAGCAAATATTACATCATTAAGTTATATCACCTAGAAAATTCCCACAAAGGAAACATAAGTCAATCCACCATAGCAACATCATAAAAAAAGGGGCATAACAAAGTGCTAACCCATCCAATCATCAAATGTGTTAGAAACACCCCCTCCTAGTGACACCAACATCATACATGAACACACCAAGTCACTAGGAAACATCAACAACAACATGAAACATATACCTCCTAATACCATCATTCAACCCCTTGGAGGCCTAGAACCATAATCCATATCCAAGATAGCATATATACCAAACCACACCATAATGAGATAGTATGATCCACAACCATCCATGAGTGAAAGCAATGAGTGATCAACATGGCAAGCACGTGTGAGAAGACCACCAAGCAGCAAGCACAATCATCCAGCCAAGGAGAAGTGAGACCTTCCCAAACCAAAGATCTCATCAAATGATTCAATGCCATGAAGAAAAGGGGCTCCATGATCCTATTTCTGCCTGCAAATCCATTTTCCATTAGATATTAACCTGTGTTGCACCATGTAAAGAGAAGCACTACATGACCTGTATGTTGTAAATAAAGAAGTGTTTGAATCAGGTTCAGTTAAATATGTTGAACATAAACTTCTTACCTTCAAGCTTTCTCTGAATCGTAGTAATAATACAGTGAAGATACCTAAAGCATATTGAACCAAACAACAAAATATTTATCATATACTGAAATATTGAGAAACGAAAATAGATATATACCAATTGCACAACTAACCATGTATTGAATGACATAAAAAATAATTTGTGTTATCCCTAGCATATCACAAGATGATAAGTACCTTATGAACCTCAAGAATACTCACCTGAAAAATCATAGAAGATGAAGAAACACATGCCCTGAGCAATGCATATGAAAGGTAGGTTTTGACTGAGTCAATAAAATGAAAATTAATAGTGGAAGTGGCGCTAACACCTTCTAACAATCGCTACAAAAAATGACGCTTTCGTTACAATAAATTCACTCTTCATAACTAGACAAGCACGAGGCATCTAGGTGGCAGGAACTAACCTGAAGCAGCTCAAGTGAAAGGAGCTTCATTTTTGTAACAAACTCATCAGTCTCTTCCTTCAAAGACATATGTAAAATGTCATTTACGTGTATCATTATTTTTTTCTTGTAAGATAATGTGTTATTTAAAAAAAATTATACACACACACACACACACACAATGTTTCCCCCGACGCTTCCATTTTTGGAGGGTCATGTTCCCTAACGTCCCTGTTTCAGAAACTTCTAGACATTTCCCCGTTTCATTCAACCTAGGAATTAGGTTTTGACCATGCCAAAACTCCTTGAAATAATAAAATATACACCTCCAAAAATAACAAGAAGTGTCTCCATAAGTTCACCCTCCATAAATATGCCCGAATATAGTAAGTTGACCAAGTAAACGTGTAAAAGCCACATTTGTGGCCCTCCAAGTATGCCACATGCCTCCCAATAAAAAAACCTCCATAAGCACTTCCAACTAACCCCTTTAAGTGTGAAAAGAAAGCGGATGAAGTAGGGCACCCAAGCTATTCACCTTAATATGGGAATTACATTGATTCAACCGTTGAGTAGTTAAAACTTAAATCAACCTCAACATGTGTGCGCAAAGGTTAATGCTCAAATATAGCCATAGTCCCCCTACATTTAGTCACCAACAAATTAAATCACCATGAACATGTGTGCTAATGAGGGGTGCACTCTAATATATTATTGTACCATGTAAATAAATGATGTTCTCCATAGAAAAACCCCACCACGATAACAACAAAACATAAAGTCCAACCTAAGATGCACCACCACCAAGGGATTATTACATCAAAAGTCATCATCCAACCTTAGGAAAAAGGTTAGATCACCATGAAATCATATGTAGTACCCCCCCCCCAACTATATCTCAAACTTAGGAAATAACACATCAATGAGAGTACTAACATCATTAAATGCGTTTCTCCCTAGGTGATGCTTAGCAAATATTACATCATTAAGTTATATCACCTAGAAAATTCCCACAAAGGAAACGTAAGTCAATCCACCATAGAAACATCATAAAAGAAAGGGGCATAACAAAGTGCTAACCCATCCAATCATCAAATGTGTTAGAAACACCCCCTCCTAGTGACACCAACATCATACATGAACACACCAAGTCACTAGGAAACATCAACAACAACATGAAACATGTACCTCCTAATACCATCATTCAACCCCTTGGGGGCCTAGAACCATCATCCATATCCAAGATATCATATATACCAAACCACACCATAATGAGATAGTATGCTCCACAACCATCCATGAGTGCAGGCAATGGGTGATCAACATGGCAAGCACGTGTGAGAAGACCACCAAGCAACAAGCACAATCATCCAGCCAAGGAGAAGTGAGACCTTCCCAAACCAAAGATCTCATCAAATGATCCAATGCCATGAAGAAAAGGGGTTCCATGATACTATTTATGCCTGCAAATCCATTTGCCATTAGATATTAACCTGTGTTGCACCATGTAAAGAGAAGCACTACATGACCTGTATGTTGTAAAGAAAGTAGTGTTTGAATTGGGTTCAGTTAAAGATGTTGAACAGAAACTTCTTACCTTCAAGATTTCTCTGAATCGTAGTAATAATACAATGAAGATACTTGAAGCATACTGAACCAAACAACAAAAAATTTATCATATACTGAAATATTGAGAAATGAAAAATAGATATATACCGGTTTCATAGCTAACCATGTATTGAATGACATAAAAAATAATCTGTGTTATCCCTATCATATCACAAGATGATAAGTACCTTATGAAGCTCGAGACTACTCACCTGAAAAATTGTAGAAGATGAAGAAACACATGCCCTGAGCAATGCATATGAAAGGTAGGTTTTGATTGAGTCAATAAAATGAAAATTGATAGTGAAAGAGGCACTAACACCTTCTAACAATCCCTGCAAAAAATTATGCTTTCGTTACAATAAATTCACTCTTCATAACTAGAGAAGCATGAGGCATCCAGGTGGCAGGAATTAACCTGAAGCAGCTCAAGTGAAAGGAGCTTCGTTTTTGTAACAAACTCATCAGTCTCTTCCTTCAAAGACATTTGTAAAATGTCATTTACGTGTATCATTATTTTTTTCTTGTAAGATAATGTGTTATTTAAAAAAAATTATACACACACACACACAATGTTTCCCCCGACGTTTCCATTTTTGGAGGGTCATGTTCCCTGGCGTCCCTATTTCGAAAACTTCCAGACATTTCCCCGTTTCATTCAACTTAGGAATTAGGTTTTGACCATGCCAAAACTCCATGAAATAATAAAATATACACCTCCAAAAATAACAAGAAGTGTCTCCATAAGTTCTCCCTCCATAAATATGCTCGAATATAGTAAGCTAACCAAGTAAATGTGTAAAAGCCACATTTGTGGCCCTCCAAGTATGCCACACGCCTCCCAATAAAAAATCCTCCATAAGCACTTCCAACTAACCCCTTTAAGTGTGAAAAGAAAGATGATGAAGTAGGGCACCCAAGCTATTCACCTTAATCTGGGAATTAGATTGAGTCAACCATTGAGCAGTTAAAAATTAAATCAACCTCAACATGTGTGCGCAAAGGTTAATGCTCAAATATAGCCATAGTCCCCCTACATTTAGTCACCAACAAATTAAATCACCATGAACATATGTGCCAATGAGGGGTGCACTCTAATATATTGTTGTACCATGTAAATAAATGATCTTCTCCATAGAAAAACCCCACCACGATAACAACAAAACATAAAGTCCAACCTAAGATGCACCACCACCAATGGATTATTACATCAAAAGTCATCATCCAACCTTAGGAAAAAGGTTAGATCACCATGAAATCATATGTAGTACCCCCCCCCAACTATAACTCAAACTTAGGAAATAACACATCAATGAGAGTACTAACATCATTAAATGTGTTTCCCCCTAGGTGATGCTTAGCAAATATTACATCATTAAGTTATATCACCTAGAAAATTCCCACAAAGGAAACATAAGTCAATCCACCATAGCAACATCATAAAAGAAAGGGGCATAACAAAGTGCTAACCCATCCAATCATCAAATGTGTTAGAAACACCCCCTCCTAGTGACACCAACATCATACATGAACACACCAAGTCACTAGGAAACATCAACAACAACATGAAACATCTACCTCCTAATACCATCATTCAACCCCTTGGGGGCCTAGAACCATCATCCATATCCAAGATAGTATATATACCAAGCCACACCATAATGAGATAGTATGCTCCACAACCATCCATGAGTGCAAGCAATGGCTGATCAACATGGAAAGCACATGTGAGAATACCACCAAGCAACAAGCACAATCATCCAGCCAAGGTGAAGTGAGACCTTCCCAAACCAAAGATCTCATCAAATGATCCAATGCCATGAAGAAAATGAGCTCCATGATCCTATTTCTGCCTGCAAATCCATTTGCCATTAGATATTAACCTGTGTTGCACCATGTAAAGAGAAGCAGTACATGACCTGTATGTTCTAAAGAAATAAGTGTTTGAATCGGGTTCAATTAAAGATGTTTAACATAAACTTCTTACCTTCAAGCTTTCTCTGAATCGTAGTAATAATACAGTGAAGATACCTGAAGCATACTGAACCAAACAACAAAATATTTATCATATACTGAAATATTGAGAAACGAAAATAGATATATACTAGTTGCACAGCTAACCATGTATTGAATGACATAAAAGATAATCTGTGTTATCCCTAGCATATCACAGGATGATAAGTACCTTATGAAGCTTGAGACTACTCACCTGAAAAATTGTAGAAGATGAAGAAACACATGCAGCACGAGAATCACTGATCATAAGCTAAAGAGAATCTATCACACAATTATTCAATTGAACCAAACACAATACTTAAAGTCTTAGTTGACATCTCTTTCAGAAGAAGGCCTAATCTCGGTGGATCTTACTAGTTTCTTGAACCTTTAGTATAAGTGGAATCATCGTCATTGACATTTCCATCTAGGAAAATGCAAACATGAACTTCATTAAGTAGTTGTGTTCCATACAACATTGAACTTTTGCCAAGAATCATGTTGTGTATGGTGTATGAATGTAGCACTTCACATAATTTAATTGCTAATGATTGGATGGTTTCACTGCAATGTTCATTGACAATGAATCAAATTTAAGTTCAATGGTTGATGACGATGCATTTATGACCTTATCATCACGCTATTAGTCTTAAGGTCCATGCCAATAGATAATTACAGTTTGGCAACACTGATAGTGTTAATATTATGGTAGCTGTTAATATTAGAGAATCAGTCGTGTGGTGGTTGTTGAGACACTTCTAGGAGGCTGATAATAAATCATCTATTGCATCAAAAAATACTTATGTCTCCCATATAGACATTCTTCTTAAACTTCTCATATTAGATACAAGATTGAAAA
>JASDQU010507617.1:70691-80884 GCA_032191745.1 Picea mariana | reverse complement strand
ACCTTGTCTCGGTTCCCACTAACTCCCAAAACAAAAACAAAAATACCTTCTCTTGCCTCACACGTGCGAAATGAAGGGGAATCCTTAGGGAGCGCTCAGAGAGCGAAAGCTCCCTACCCAGGGAGCGTAAAGCTCCCTGCCCAGGGAGCGCAATGCTCCTTGACCAGGGAGCGCAACGCTCCCTGACCAGGGAGCGCAATGCTCCCTGGGCAGGGAGCGCAGCGCTCCCTGGGCAAGGAGCGTGATTCCTAAGCGCTCCCTTTGGGAGTGCACTTCGAGAGCGGGGTCGTGAGGGGGGGGGCGCTCCCCCGCAGCCTAGGGACAGACAGAGATCGTGAACAAATGGGTGGAAGGCTATTTGCGGAACTATGTTTCTGGGCAGCAGAGAGCCTGGGTGAAGTGGTTACACCTGGGGGAGTACTGTTACAATACCACCCATCACATGTCCATTGGCATGACCCCTTTTCAGGCACTCTATGGCTACGAGGCCATGACTTTTGCAGACGTCATATTCGGTAACAGTAGGGCACCGAAGGCCAAAGATTGGATACAGGACAGTCAGGATATTCTGAGAGCATTGAAGGAAAACATGAGGGTGGCCCAGGATTAGAAAAAGATGTATGCGGACAGGCACAGGACAGAGCGCTCGTTCGAGGTGGGAGATTTAGTGTTCCTGCAACTACAGCCATACCGGCAATCTTCATTGAAACAGAAAGGGGCGGAGAAGCTCCAACCTCGGTACTATGGGCCCTACAGATAATTCGGAAGGTGGGGCAGGTTGCGTACGAGCTGGAGCTACCTGAGGGGAGAAAAATTCATAATGTGTTTCACATATCTTGCCTTAAGCGGGTAATAGGACAACAGGTGGTTGCCTCACAGGAGTTACCCCCTTTGGATGACGAGGGGCGGTTGGCCACAAGCCCCGAGGAGATTTTACAGGTACAGGAGAGGAAGCTTCGTAACAGGGTGGTCAAGGAGTTTCTAGTGAAATGGAAGGATCTACCGATGGAGGATGCTACTTGGGAAAACGACCAGGTGTTATAGCTTCCGGGTTTGAAGTTGCTTGAAGACAAGCAAATTTGGGAGGGGAGGACTGTAATGTCCCATTTCCCCTAGGCAGTTATAATACCGTGGTGGTTTACCCAATTTCCCATAAACCATTAGCCGGACAAGCTAGGGAAATGATATTGGTAAAGTCACTTTCGAATTATAAAGTGAAACTTAGGAAAAGTGAGTTTATTAATATTAAACCCCTCTTTGAGGGTATTTCTATCCAATTATTAATTAAATGAATATTTAATGGAGAAAAAGAAAAAGTGAAAGACAAAAAGGAAGATGGAGGATTGGAGAGGATTGTTGAATAAACATTTTGAGAAAATTGTTTTGGGAGAAGGTTGCAAGCTTGAGACGAGGGTTTCGAAACCCTTGGTGAGAAAATTCGGTTTCGAGGTTGAAACTGTTATCCCCAATATCTAGGGATAACTAGGAGATCATGTCTCGAGGCCCACAGGTCCTAGACATGGAGTACCGAGAGCAGGATTTACCTGAGCATGGCCCTAGAGGGCCCATCCTTCTTCTTCTTCGCCAGACTTTTCCTGTCAGCAGCAGCAGCTTCCATCACCATCGGCTTGGACTTGCATCAGAGGAGACTCTTGCTCCATGAGGTAATTGGTCCAAGGTATCATGGTATGTGTCATGTTTGATCATTATAACCTTCTTATACATGCATTAGGTTCCTTACATTTCTGATAATTGCTTGGATCTGACACTAATCCACTTGACCATTGTTGGGGTGATTGATGGGGTGACTTAGCAAGCTTGTATTCATAGGTTTTGGTTAGCCACCAGGGGGGATTTGCAGAGCCATCATCCGCTCCCACCATTCTATCATTTTACATCTTATCTCCCATTCATCCATCCCATTCCCCTAGTCCGGCCATTAGGATGACCTTTTGAGGGTTACACGTTGTCTTGTGGGAAGAAGGGGCTAAGGCCCAGGGGGTAAAAGCAGCTGGTAAAAGATAAAAGCCATAGGAAATGAAACCTAGAGATGCTTCGCCCAGGGATCCCCAAGAAGGCAATAAAAGGCCTCTCGATAAGAAACAAAAGGGACCCTCAGAAAAATAATAAAACAAGACCTAACCAAGAGGATGGGAGGTCTCATCACGAGCCGACCCATTATGTTCATAGGTATCTAGCAGTATGACATTGCCATCATCTGGTCACCACGCCAGGGCAATGACCTTTGGTTGCATGGCCAAGGGAAAGGGGATCTCATCATGAGCCAGCCTTATCATTTTTGCAAAAATACCAGTGGGTAACACTGTCAGCTCTGGTCACCACGCCAAGGCAGTGTCCTCTAGTCAGACCTTGAAGTAAAAGAAAGAAAAGCAATAAATAAAAATAAAGGCAAATAAAAGGGGCTTGGAAAAAATGCATCCATGACGGGTACAACTCGCCTCCTACAAAGGCACCCACAGACGATACCTACCCCTGGTCTTACTATGACTGGACATCCCTAGACCATACCACTTCGTATACATGGCTCGAATGATCC
Source organism: Picea mariana (assembly GCA_032191745.1). Taxonomy (NCBI): domain Eukaryota; kingdom Viridiplantae; phylum Streptophyta; class Pinopsida; order Pinales; family Pinaceae; genus Picea; species Picea mariana. The sequence goes on along the minus strand of JASDQU010507617.1, from coordinate 78,327 downwards.
TTTGTGGAAACTTTCCTTTTCTTGTGGATATTAGCCCAATAGGTTGTTCTGTTTGTTTCTTCAACTTTGTATAGTAGATATGTGTAATGTCTTTGAGCTCTTAGAGGATATGTTAGGGGTTTTATGCATGTATTTGATAAATTTAATGATGAAATATGATTGACATTGCTATGATCCCGAGGACTGATGAGCCCATGGAGGGCGTAGTTTTTTATGTGCAGGACCATACCTGACGGACAGGTACCAGTGGACCGGTACACATGGGGATATGATTAGCTCGGATCTCCATGGGGCTGAAGAGCCCATCAAATGGTTGCTAGGATGGCAGAGACAGGACGATGATATGATGAGCCTTTGCACAAGAAGACAGAAGGACGTTCCACTAAGATGCTGTGGCAGAGCCCGGCCTAGGGGGGATCACCCACTGTAGGTAGGGCATTTGCTTTTGATGGACAGGACATCACCTGAGGTAGCTAGACGTTGTCTGGAGCGTGTGGCAGTGTGCTGGGGTCATTTGGCACGTGTGGTAGCTTGGAGGAGCCCTAGAAGGGCCAACGTTTTGCTTCCTGGATGCTGAGCTTGCCCAAAAAGGGCCAACGTCTCCCTCAGGAGGGCTTGACGTCCCCCTTTTAGCTCATATTATGACATTTTTTAGCATTTAATGTAAAAACAGTGTAAATTTTAAAGGTCAGCCTTGTCGGCTGTTTTAATGACCTATTTTTAAAATTAAAGGTCATTTGGATGATATAAATAGAGGATGTTGCCTCTCATTTTCACATAACATAACTCACTCGCTTGTGAGAGATTATCTTTTAGTCTTTGTCTTGGTATTTTTGGTCTTGGAAGTGAGGCGCAACTCTTCTTGGAGGATTCTTCTTGGCATGTATGGTGTTTCTCTCATTGGAAGGTTTACAACTAGGGTTTGATGATGCATTCTTCATGATATGTAAGTGAATTTCTCATGCAAAACTTCTTAAATGAATGGTTGCAGGTTTAATCTCTTACATTTGCTATTATATTGCTATTATATTGCTTAATATTGAAACCCTAGGTAGCAAGCACACAAGTAGGTCCTTGCTATATGTCCCCATGCTTGAGAAACTTGTTTTAGCCATTGATTAAGGAAGATATAGCCTAGCCGTTGCTACACTTATCTCTATTTTTCCGAGTTAGCATTAAAGTATAGGTTGAAGAGAGGAGACGTCCTAGGCCTAGTTAATTCTACACCTAGGGTTTTAACCTTCTTGGGTTTGAAGAGCCTTGCTCCCGCAACACTTTTCTCCCTTAGATCTATACTTTGAAGCTAGCCGTTTTTCCAAGAGTATTTAGAGAAAGAGGAAGGAGCATGAGGCCTTGCTTAAGCAACACCGGAATGAGCCTCCTTCCCTTAGGGTTTTGATTCTAGGGCCCTGCCATTGCAGCACCATAGAACCTAACCTTCTAGTCTTTAAATTTTGATCCTCCTGAGGTTTTGCCCTTACTTTTGACTCCATATTACCCTAAGGCACTGGTATCCTCTCCAATGCTGAGCTTGTTGTGAAAAATCATTTTTCAAACTCTCAAATTTGAAACCCTAACTAACCCTAACTTCTCTAACTAGGGCTGACATCATACTTGACGCAGCAACCATTCTAACCTAGCAATAAATGATGATGTCATGCCTTTATTGAGCTCTTGTTGATAGAAAATACTGTTGGCTTGGTCATCTTGTGATAGACATTGATAAACTGATGATATTCATTGACTAATTAGCAAAACGTTGACCTTCTTTGTCTATTATACTAACCCTAAAAGAAGCTGACGTCATCTCTAGGATATTGACACAAATATCTATTGTATATGAGCAATTAATGATATTTAATGCATTGAGTTAATTCAAGGATTGATCATTTTCATTGGATGCTATATCATTCTAGTGTTTATTGACAAGTAACATTATATTGCCATTGTCATTATTGCAAACATTGACTTCGTCAATATTTACTGCTGTATACGCTCATATACATTAAAGTTTGATAGTCATTGATTTATGAAGTATTAACCATTATTGCATGTACTAGTTTCATTGTTGTCTTGTCTCGCAAGCAGGTGCCTTTTCTGTGGTTATTCTTTATCTGACTATCTTCTGGGCGGTAATCTGTGAAGGGGAAACTAGCCTTGATCCTTTGAGCCTTTTCCTTTCAAACCCAGATTGCCAGGGACATCTCCCTTGGGCTTTGCCACCCTAAATAAAAAGGACCTCCCCATTGTGGTGACATTGGGTGGGGTAGGTCCCTGTTACACCAGTTTGACCCTTATCCTCTAGCTTATGACCTAAACTACAAACTGCGCGATAACAGAAACAATACCTTCCTAGCTGAAGATCAGAGAAGCCATCCAGGCTTTTCATTTGCAGATAATTGGCATCGTGATCCCATGAGTTTTGTGTGAGATTGAGTTCATTATCATTTGTGGAGGCGAGGTGGAGTTTCCTGTGGCATGTGTGGACGGATTGGAGGTTTTTTTCTCTTGGCTGGGCGTATCTCTTCTTCTCTACTGCGAGCTGCATCTGATGGTCGATTCATGCATCTTCAAGATTGTGTGGTTGTGGGCTAGGCATGTACAGGAGTGTGCTGCCTCTAATTGGTTGAGTTTCCCTTGGGGTTGCGTGTTCTTCCTTTGACAAGCCGAGTCTCTCTTGTCCACGAGCTGGGTGATCTCTTATGGCTGCGTGGAGGCTCTAGTGTGAGGCTGTGGCTGGTCGACTACCTGATTGGGAGGTGATCTTTGCATTGCTGGGAGAATTATTGCTGGGCTGGGCTGCCAACGCCTTCATATCATATTGCAGAACCATATTCACAAGAAATTGCCCCTATACCAATTCGTGGGGGGGACAGTTTTGATCATAATTTATGGCTGCGTGAGCTGCAAATGTTCCAGCTTTCTACAACAGTCATTTACATCGTTGTTTGAGAGGTATTCCTACCTCATTGTGGTTGCTAATGATTCAGCAATATTTTTAATAAAATACAGTCAATGTTAGCCTATTTATCCATCTCAATATGCATGCTTGCTTCATTATTTTTGTGGGTTTTACTTCAAATCAAAATAAAACATTGAGCACATCATTGGGGAGCTATAAGGGTCTAGGAAACCACTAAACAACAAACAAAACCAAGAAACACATCGTTGTCTGGTCAAATTTTCCCCTACAGCCATAAACTCAGAAGCATGCAAAATGTTTGACGAAATTCCAACACCGAATTCAAGGGGTTTTCTCCAATATTTCCAACTGAGAATATTTCAGATTGGGCCGACAGTATTCCTGATCGGAAGAGTACTTCACCATATTGCTTCAGTCTAGGCTCCAGTATGGTTTCGTGGAGCAGCAGGAAGTAGTCATGTGTAGCACTCAGAAGAGTACTTCACCATATTCCTTCAATCTAGGCTCCAGTATGGTTTCATGGAGTAGCAGGAAGTAGTCATGTGTAGCACTCAGTATGGCTGAGGATGAATATGTGGCAACATGTGCAACATGTAGAGAAGCAGTGTGGCTTCAAAAGCTGTTGTCTGGGTTACTTGGTCTCAAAATGAAGGTGACCTGCATTTGGTGTGACAACCAGAGTTGCATGAAGTTGTCAGAGAATCCGGTGTTCCATGACAGGTCGAAGCATATCAAGATCAAATATCACTATATCAGGGATATGGTGCAGAGGGGAGTAATGAGGCTCCAATACGTTAATATTGAGGAGTAGATTGCGGACATGTTGACCAAGCCACTGTTGAGGACGAAGTTCGAGCACTTTAGGGACAAGCTTGGCGTGGTCCCTCTTCAGAGGGAGCGGTGAGGTACAGATGCATCGTAGGGTAGTGGATGTCTTGGGGACATGTTGTAGCTATTTGAGAGCTACCCACAGGCCTTGGATGCATTGGCTGTGAAGTCATAGGGGTGCACATGATGAGGTACAAATGCATTGCGGGGTAGTGGATGTTATGGTGACATGTTGAATCTATTTGAGAGAAACCCATAGGCCTTGGATGCATTGGCTGTGAAGTCATGTTGTACTATGGATATCCAACAATGTATAGATTCATATGTTCAATAGTCAACAGTCATGAGCTCCTGTGGCAACCAAGAATACCTTCTTAGTTAATAGGGAGTGTTGATATTTTGATGTAACTACGTAAGATATTTTTTTGTATTTGTATTGGTCAAACCTCGAGAAGGTTATTATAACCTTATTTTATAAATCGGCTCAAAATAAATTATTATTTTATTGTTATCCTTATTGTAAAAGTCAAAACGGCCCCTCTTAGGGTTGCGTCTTTTCGGGAGTCAAGTTATGTGTATAAATAGAGGTCGAGTTCCTCTCATTTGTATAAACACACAACTCGCCTTCCCTTGTGTATTTGGAGCATAGCAAAGGAGGTCTAGCACAGGAGGTCTTGGTTTCTTTGTCTTTGGTATCTTGGTATTGGTCTATTTTGTGGAGAGCTATAATGTGACATTGCACTGGTTGAAGGAATCTATACTGAAGAATTAGTTGTTGGGTTTTCTCCCCTGTTACCGTCCTTATACACACATGTTAACGTGGAGAAGTCTCCAACCTACTTGGTGTGTCCTTGGAGGCACAAGCCTAAGTCCAAACCCACTGTCACCTTGATTTGGACTTCTTCCATCTAGGCTCACTCCTAGGGAATCTAAGGGGGGTAGACCCTACCTAAATATGTTAAGGTTGATTAAATGATCTAGGAGTTAATTTTAGTTCTTAGATTAGGGAGACCCAACCCAAATGAGAAGCAGTCAATGGAATGCAACTCTTCAATGACAAGCACACCCCTTATTCACTAAATAATATTAAGACCAATGCCTAAAGATAAATAAATGGAGTCAATTAGATATACAACAAATTATAATTATACAAAAAATAAATAATGCTATGGGATATCCACAATGAGTAAAAGCAATTACTTTGCTCTTAAACCAATTATGAATATTATCTACAAATTGAAATACAACGTGAAATGTGTATATACAATGAAATGAACAACTAAGTGATTATACAACTATATCCAAAAGAATAAAGAATACTTTAACCAAATAAGCAGTGAAGCATCAATACATGAAATATCCACAAGAAGAACAAGAAGAGATAACTTAAAATGACTTGAAAAGTAAAATTACTTTGAAAGTAAAACACATGGAAAGTAAATTGCCTAGAATAAAAATTGCACAACTTAAATAAAAGATAACTGAACTTGAAAGTGCCAAAGTTGTGAATGTAGTAGGTTAATTTTAGAACATTTTAGGTCTCTCTTTAGTTAAGGGGAATTAGAATGTGAGAGATACAAGCCTAGATTATGTGTCTACTCAAAATCCCTATCCCTTCAACCAAAAGGAAATGTTGGGCGCTCAAGAAGAAGGACAAACAAGGTCCCTCCCTAGCTCCACAGGTCAGATCTAGAATGCTTGGGCGCTCAAGCAGGGAGGAAACTTAGTGCCGTGAATCCGTCCCAGAATTCCACTCTCTGTAGCCTCCCAAGTCACCCTATTTTGGTGATTGAAGAAGGTAATGGATTGGGTGCTTAATTAGTCTAGATATGATTACTTCCTAAAAGCAAAATCAAAACTAAACTATCCTAATCAATCTAGATTTGTATTAAGAAAACTCAAAAGACCAAACTGGCCTCACGATATTGCATGGATTGGCATAGCCAAATCACTTTGCAAGGTGTAGGCACAAATTAATGAATTAAATAACTTGAAATGAAAGTTAATAATGGCCTAGCCACAAAACTTTGCCTTAAGGGCAAAGGTGGGAAAAATAATACAAATTAAATGACTAGACAACCTCAAAACAATGGCACAAGGAGGACAAGCCTATTGATTTTGTGCCAAGGTGGGTGAAAAAAAAAGAATTAACTTGAAATAAAATACAACTAAGCTAGCCACACAACCTTGCCTTAAGGACAAGTGGGGAAAACAAATAAATACAAAACCGAAACTAAAAATAGATCTAGCCTTACGATATTGCATGGATTGGCATAGCCAAATCACTTTGCAAGGTGTAGGCAAACTAAACTAATTTACAATACAAAAAATTGATTTTTGGAAAAGAATGCAAGCCCAAGAGACTCTCTTGGGCTATTTACAATCTTAGAAAATGATAGAAAGAGAAGGGGTTGATATTCAAACTCAAGGGGGGTCCCTTGAATGCTTTGAGATTCAAAATGGGCAACACTTCCCTTTCTTTCTGGTGAAAATCTACAAAAATCAGCAAGCAATAGCTTGCTGGAAATTGATGCAAAACACTTGAAAACTTGTGAATTTCTGTTAACAAACAAAACAAAAATTTAAATAAAAAAATCTGAACATGTATATGAACTTTTATAGACTATTTCATAACAAAAATATACTTGGAAATGGATGGAAAAAGACATAAAAAATATCAGAAATTTATTGGAGGTATCCCTTTGTTGAACAAACAGATTTCCAGATCTGAAATCTACTTCTTCAAACCCTTTGTGACCTACAAATATGTGAGAACTTGCTACAAGACCAACAAGGAGGTGACTATGTCTAGAGAAATTGCAAAATACTTTCCAACTTCAATAAAATAACTCACTAAAACAAATAGCAATACTACTATGAGTTCCTCCAAGCAAAATACTTTGATGGGATCTCCTACTTTAGAAAATGCAAGCAAGAAAAAAAACAAAAAAGTAAAGTAGCAATATCACCTCATACAAGAAGCATGAAGAGCATCAAAAAGACTCCCAATGCACCATAGATATCCTCCAAATCTTTTCTATTAATGAGAAAAAATGTTGCTGCAAATACTTGTAGCAAGATTTACAAGAAGAAATGAGAAAAAGAGAGAGAGAAGAGTGGGAGAGATTTGGGAAGCATAAACTTGCTCTGAGAATAGATTCTAAAAGGAGGAGAGAAGACTTTATTTTAAGGGAGAGAATCAAGAGAGACCCCCCTTGCATGCTCTCCAATTGGCACTCATGCAAGAGGGAGGCTCACTCAAAGGCAGGGGAGTGCCATGAGAGAGGGGAACTTTCATTAGAAGAGGAAACTCAAAAATGGGGGAAGAAACCCCCTATCCTAAATTTAAACCTCTCTCTAATGCCCCAAGGTGTGGAATGGTCCCCCCATGTGGTCCCCATCACCAAATGGCCAATCCAATGGAGATGGTGAGCCCGACAAGAGCCAAATTCGCCCCCCTCTCTAAAGTTAAGTTGAATGAGAGGTAGGTGTTATCGCACGGTTTGTAGGAAAGGTCCAAGGGCTTGAGTTAGGGCTTGAAACCGGCGTAACAGGAGCTTCCCCACCCACTGTCACCTCGATGGGGAGCTCTTTCTATTTAGGAGGGCAAGTCCAAGGGAGACGTCCCTAAGGCAATCTGGTCAAAGGAGGGCTAAAGGATAAAGGCCAATGTCAAGGTAAACCCCTTCCACAGATTTCTGCCCAAGAAGAGATAATCAAGAAGAAGTCTTCCACTGATGATGCACCTGTTTGCGAGACAAAACAAAGAAAACTAGAGTGTGCTTGCAGTGGGTTAGTACTTCATAAAACCAATGACTATCTTTCAAAGATATATATGAGCAATAAATGGATATAATTATTGACGAAGTCAATGATTATCAAAAG
>JASDQU010507617.1:19747-41370 GCA_032191745.1 Picea mariana | reverse complement strand
AGCATCTGTGATTCATCATTCGTGTTCCATCAGTCGTGTTTCAGCATTCGTGTTCCAGCATTCATGTTCCAACAGTCGTGTTTCAGCATCTACGTTTCAGCATGTTTCAACATTCGTGTTCTAGCACTGTTTCAGCACTATTTTTCAGCGTCTGTGTTTGCATTTGTGTTGCAGCAGTTCGCATTTGTGTTGCAGCGTGTTTCATCATCTATTCTTCATAAACAATCGATTGCCATCAATGACAACCTTTATCTATGTCATCTTTGTTGTAGCCATATTTCCAACAGATGTAATGCAGGCAATTGGACAGGTGGCACGATTTCAAGTAGCACCAAAGGAGTCACATGTGTTAGCAGTGAAGAGGATTTTCACATATCTCAAAGGAACAAAAGAGTTTAGATTATGGTATCCAAAAGGAAAGGATCTATCACTTATTTCCTACACAGATGCATATTGGGCATGTTGTATTGATGACCGACGAAGCACCAATGGAGCAACGTTCTACTTGGGTGAGTGTTTAGTATCATGTCTAAGCAAGAAACAATCATCAGTATCTTTATCTACAGCCAAGACATAGTATATTGCAGCAACATCATGTTGCACACAGGTTCTTTGGATGAAACAAACTCTGAAAGATATACAGGTTGAGTATTATGAGCCCATTCCAATCTATTGTGATAATACAAGTGCCATCAGTATCTCAAAGAATCTAGTGATGCACTCCAAGATGAAGTACATTCCAATAAAGGATCATTTTCTACGGGAGCAGGTTGCAGAAAAGAACATCAAAGTTGAGTATGTGGGCACAAAAGAACAAGTGGCATGCATCTTCACAAAACCACTTTCACGGGAATCCTTTGAATATCTTCGTCAGAAACTTGGAGTTATTTCTACTCCAAAATGAATTCTTTTTGAATGCTTGTCTTATATGTCTTAGATTTACACAAGGAAGCACCATAAGAGGACAGTTCAGTTAGGGGGAGTAGCCCCAGATGGAAAGATACCTTTGCCATTGATGACAAATGGGGAGATATTTATCAGATTCAGAGGACATAGGCATGGTTCCAGGGGGAGAGATTTATCATATGTAGATTACAGAGGCAGATGACAGAGGCATGGTTCCAGGGGGAGCATATTTATCAAATACAAAGGATAGAGGCATGGTTCTAGGGGAGCATGAGTGATATGATTTCAGTATTGCATCAGAGTGTTTCCATCAATGCAAAAGAGAGAGATTGCTGATTAAGGTTGGTTTTCATTGATGTCAACCCTTGAAGAAAGCCTCGTAGCACAAAGGTTGGGTAATGGACCCAATATTGTTTGATGTAAAGATGACTCGTTATTTTCTTGTCATGGTTGATAATAATTAGAAATGGATAAACTCCAAAGTGGTCCCCTTATGGTGAAATCCCTCACGGGAAGACGCTTTGTGGATAGAGTTATCCTAGAAGTATGGCCATAGAACCCATACTTATTTGTGGAATAATGAGATGAACACCAGTGAATTTGTCAGTGAAACTATCCTAGATGGATAGTTCTTGTCATGTCATTTCCTTTGTTATGTGTAACGTAACATAACTCCTCACGGTTAGAGAGTTATGGCCATGAGAAGTTGGAGAACCCAGGTTTGGGTAATGGACCCAAGTTTGTTTGATGGATAACGGTATGAGTTTTGATATATTTTCTGGTAATAATATTCTATATGGATAGTACATATCATTACATTTCTGGTGGCATGTGGAACGTCACATAACTCCTCACGGTTTGAGAGTTATGTCCTTATGAAGTTGGAGGACCCTCATATGTCATCTAGAAGCCCCAAAAGGTCAAAGTAGTCAAAGTGGTTTAAGAGATTTTAAAAGGTAAATAATAAAGTGAAGTGATGAGTTTACTATAATTCAAAGTGAATACAAAATAAATTAATTCAATAATAAATTTAATGGAGAAATTAGAAGTGGGTTAACCCTAAAATAAGAAAAGTGGGCAAAGTGACCCAGAAGGTATTTTTAAGGAAGCTACTTGGAGAATATAAATAAGAGGCAAGACTCTCTCATTTAATAAACACCTAAGAATATTGAATACCTATAGGTGTCTAAGGCAACCAAAGGATATCTAAGCCGAATTTCTGAGGAAAGTGAAGAAAAGAAGGCCGTAATTCAAGGAAGGATAAATTCTTTTGATGATGTTTTCTAAGGTATGTTTTTTTCAGGTCATCTCACCATTTTTGCAATAATTTTTTGTCTAGAATGATTCAGACTGTGAAATTGATATTCCATTGAGGAAACGTATCCAAGTATCTTTGGTAAAAAATTCATTTGTGGGTTGTTGTATTTTTGGAGTTACACTCCGTGGAAAATAGGGTTTGTGGCTAGTCCTGAAACTAGTCAAAAACAGGTGTTTCGGGTAAAAACGTCGTAACTTCTTCATAAAAGTTCAAAATTCTGTAAGACCAAATGTGTTGGTTAGATTACATTCTGTAGTATTCTTTGAAACAATTTTAGATCAATTCAACAAACATTCCGTTCGAGGCACGCTCTACAAGGTCTCTCTCTAGAATAAGCCAGAATTAAGCAAGGTGTGTCATTTTTGCCATAAATCCTTTTCTAAGAGGTTCCAAGTAGTGACACCTAGAAGAATTGCATAAAACACACTGAAGAACATTGTGTATCAGTTTCAGAGCTTTATTCATTACAGGTACAAAGTTATGATTATTTCAATTTAGGGTTGTTGACTAATCCAAAACTAGTCTTATGAGACTAAAGAAACATTTGATAAAAATGATAGTCTCTTGTTGTTAAAGTTAATGAAGATTTACAAGTATGTGATCATATACACCAGGTCTATTACAGAGTTACAAATCATATTTCGATGATGAAATTGATGAGGGCTTTTGGTTGAGCTACAAGTTGGGTACATGGTTGAGACAAGTAGTTGATGAATTGACAGATACATGAGGTGTATAGTTGATGATGTTGGTACATATTAATGAGTCATAGTTGATGAGTAGTTGAAAAATGATTGGTACATACTTGGTACATGGTTGGTTTCACTTGTTTATGGTATAGGTTGATTACAGATTGTTTGGTATAGGTTGGTGCATAGTTGATGCACTTGTTTATGGTACATGTTGATTACAAGTTGGGGTACAGGTTGATGCATGGTTGATGCATGGTTCAAGTTTATTGGTACATGTTTACAACAGTATATCTCACAGTTTATTGGTACATGTTTACAATAGTATATCTCACAGTGATAGTGTGACAATGGTTTCATAATTCTACTTCTATTTCAAGGCAGTTGGATGGGGAAAGGACAGGTGGTTATAGCCACCTTCTGGTTGTAGCCGGAGAACATAGGGGGTTATAGCCTCCTTCTGGTTGTAGCTAGAGAATTGGGGAGTTGGAGCTTCCCTCAAGTTGTAGCCTGAGAAACTAGGGGGTTGGAGCCTCCTTCCAGTTGCAGTTGGAAAAAAAAGGAAGTTGGTGTTCCAATGAATGTAATTCTTCAAGACATATAAGATAAAGCATTCTGTGGTTTTCTCCCGATTTGGGTTTCCACGTAAAACACGGGTGTACTGTGTATGTGTGTGATTGTTCATTTCTTATTGCTCATTATTGGATAATAATTTTACATTGATATAACATTTAGATTATTTGGAGAAAAATAATTATAATTACACTATTACTGATTCACCCCTCTCAGTAATCCAACAAGAATATCATAAAAATTATGAGTGTTGTGTAATTCTCTTAACCAAACATTGGTAAAATAAATACCTACCGTTTGACATTTAGTGATAATCTTCAAACTTAGTAGATGAAAAAGAACCAATACATTTCCATTGTTTATTTAAAATTTCTCTGGTGTTGAGATCTATATGTTGTAGTAAATATTGAATTATTTATGCACATGGTAAAACAAGGGCCCTAGTGGCATCATTGCGTATATACATGCCTTCTTCAAATTTTGCACAATCCCTTGTGATTCTTCTTCTCTTTCATTCAATTCCTGAGCTAATCACTAGAGACCTAACCGATTAGGAAAGTTCGATGAATTCAAAGGGAGACCTAGCCTGCAGTAGGATGAGTTAGACCAGAGTATATATATAATCATTTCAATACTTATGGAATAACTAGAGTTGGTCATGTTCCAAGTCTTCATATATTTATGATGGGAGATGTACCACTGTTACAAGATGGCGTAATTTACTATCTTGTTAAAATGTATTGTGCCAGGCATAATTATAATTATGTTCCATTTAAAAGACGTTGATATTTCGACTCTTTAATAATTGTATTATGCAAGCATCCTTTATAATGACGTTACAAATAAAGGATGTTGACGCCGGGGAAGTGTGGTATTTCTTTCTCAACCACGGGAGCTATAATCTGACAAATATCTATTTCTTGATAAAAACCAATCCTAAAATAGGAAGGCATATATATTGGGTTCACCTCGACCTCACTAAGTTCCAACATATAGGATATTATGTCAATTTCCTTCATGTACGATTGATTTTACGATCCAAGAATTTCAAATCCATTATTTAGATTACATAAACTTACAATTAATAAAATTGTAATTTTTTATTATAATTATATTTAAAAATTAATATTTTTTTTTTAAATTTAAAACAAATATTACAATGATGTTGTAATTATAGTAACAAATTATGTAAATTTATGTTTAACATTTTTAAATGGTACTCAGAGTACATACAATTTAATTAATGCAAGTACATGTAGAAAAATATAACTTAACACTTAGTTAAATCTTGGTTTCAACTTCCAATATACAAAGGACTATAAAGTAGTGAAAAACATTAACATTCAACAACAACAGATGAGAAGAAACACATTAACTAATCTATCATTAGGGGAATAAATATGAACATTAGACAAATCTACACATTTGACACATAAAAAATATAGGCAATACCCCTTGAAAATTACATAGGAAATGATGATAGATTTAAGAAGAATTTTATTTTTCAACTTTAGGGAAAATATCAAAGTTACAATAGCCTTATAACAACATTTAAACACAGTACTTATCTCTCTTCCAGCAAGATACTCTCCTAAAACTAAGCTACAATTATGTCTTGGAAATTGTGCCACGGTTGTATAGCCTGTACGACCTAGTACAATCAACAAGAGTACCAAAATGGCCTAGGAAATCATGCCAAAAATATTACAGCACTGTAATATCCCTTGCAGAATAGACTTAACTCAACAAATATGCCTAGAACGTCAACCCGGCCAGCTGTTAAATAACAACCCTCGATTTATGTTCCCTTCCCTTTGTTATACGACCAACAATATATGTTGTATGGCCTCCTCCTGTAGCTACACTACAGACATAAATAAATGGAGTCTTTTCTTCTAGGAATGTGTGTCAATCTCTGACCTAGGGATGCATGGAAACTCCCTCAACTGCTACTCTTTTCCTCCAAGAAAGAAATTTCTCTTGGACAATGTGAATCTTCACATTCCCTCCAAGATCTCCTCAAAATGTGTGCCCCCCTTCTCCACAAATGTTGTCTCTATGAATTTTCAAAGTGTAATTGCTCTAACCTTTGGTCTTCCAATGAGATTGACGGTCAAGATCAGATATTTCCCTCATGAGATCAATGGTCACGACTTAATCATTCGTAGAATTCACTTAAGTCACTAAAGCGACCCACAACATCATAAAGTCACTTTTACACTTAAAAAAATAAAATACCCAACTTTATAAAATCACTTTATAAAGTTACTTTATAAAAACACATTATAAAGTCACTTTATAAAAACACATTATAAAGTCACTAGGGAGAAAATGTGCTTGGTCACTTCTGCATGTTGGGCACCACCTATGCAGAAGTACCTTCGAGCTATCAAATATAACACTCCCTGTTAGAGAGAGAGGTATTTTTGGTATCACCACCAGAATTTGTCTCCAAATCCATCATACCATCTATTGTCATAGCCACTCCTTTCTGTACTAGAAGCCTCTACTCCCTCTGAACAAGAAGCCACTGCTTCGACCACACTGGAAGCCTCTGTTGCTACCTCCATTAATCTATGAACTGAATACATGCTCCTAGGAGACTTCACACTCTTATGAGCATCCATCTGTGTTAGTTCATTCTTGCTTAGTCCTCTGAGAGTCTCGAAAGAGGATCGAGTCCCCGATATCAACTCTCTCTCTCTCTCTCTCTCTCTCTCTCTCTCTCTCTCTCGTACAAACTTCCCACTCTCTGACACATAATCTGAATCCATAAATACACTAAACCCCAACATAGGTCATCCCAGAAACCTGTACAACCTCTCATAGATGACACCAAGAAACACTGTTGTGTTTGGAGTAGCTCCCTTTGGATATAAAAATACCCATCCAAAATAGAATTCCACTCCAAATCCATCAACCTCCAGAGTTGACACTGAGATTAATTTAACTATCATCTCTGGAATATAAAACACCCCAGAAACCTCCTAAAACACTCCCGACTCTAGTTGGAATCTAACACTTCCAACACCCTTCATTGCAAGATGTGGTTCAGTACCAACACCCACACAACAGTCTGAATCTATTTCTGAAAGACTCGGGAACAATGACCTCATTCCTATCAGGACCTCATCCCTGTCATATGCCAAGAAGCTCCACTATCCATGAAACACACTTCAATTTCCTCGAATGCAAGACCACCACTGTCGAAGGGACCAGTCATGAGAGAAAATTCCATCTCATATTTCTCTGCGAACTCAGTAACCTCAGGAGATGATGGCACCTCTGGTTCTGACCTATTCTTCTTCTTGTTCAAACACTGACTAGCATAGTGGCCAGTCTTGTGACACAAAAATAATATCACTTTTTTAATGTCTTTCTTCTTCTCATTGCTATTTCCCACAAGAGCAACGTCCTTCTTGTCTGAACCATCCATTGCATTCTATTTAGACCCCTCCCAGATATCATCCCGTGTAAATTCATCCCACAATATACTCTAGTCAAGAAGATTCTCTCTCTCTACCATGCACTTCATGAAAACCTCCCACTCCTTGGTGAATCCTTTGAGGGATATACACACCAAATTTGAGTCTGGAATAACTTCTCTGATAGCCTCCAAATTATCCTTCACCTATGAAACCTGGGTGAGGTAGGAGGCCACACTCTCTCCCTTGGCCATCCTAGTACTATGGAGCTTGTCCCGAAGAGCCATTTTTCAGTTCTCATTCTTTTCCTCATACAAATTCTTCAATGCATCCCACATGTCCTTGGTTTTCTTCTTCTTAGCCAAATGTGGAAAAAGGTGGTCTCTAACTCCGACCAAAATGATTCTCTAAGCCTTAGCTTCCTTCACTTCATGAAAATCCAGAGCTATGCGATCTAACGCAGGTACTTGCACGATGGTGTCCATAATCAACCACAACTTGTTCTCCTTGAAAACACTTGTAATTCTCACCTTCCACTATAGGTAGTTGGAGATCCCCTCCAACCTATCTTCAAACCCAATGCAAGAAGACATATTTGTCTTACTGAAAAAGAACCTTTCTTTCCCCTTCTTCCAAGAAAATTCCCTAGCAAGCCACTACTTTTCCAAGTGCCAAATTGTCCATTGAACTTTAGAGCACGAGCTCTAATACCATGTAGAAAGATCTGAACTTAACATTTAGTTAAATATTGGTTTCAACCTCCAATATACCAAGGATTGTAATGCAGTAACACTAGCATTCAAAAACAACACTGATCTAGGTGGATATCGGTGGCCACCCACCTTTTCCAACTGGCTCAAAATAGTTTTCTGACAATTTTGTTAATTTACTATTTTTAGCAGTTTTAACTTTTGGGGCCATTTTGAGGGCTTAAATGAAGGTTTTTAGGGATTGAGTTTCTCAATAATAGTTGAACAAATGATTAAGCCCCAAAATGAATCTCCTCGATGACACCTTTCCAATGGGCTATCATACACCTAAAATGGAGATCGTATGCAAAAGTTACGACCCCAGGAAGTTGATGTACTAACTTACCCAAATGGGGCCCACATGACTTTTGGCACTTCATCTCCTAGGGTTAGGTTTTTGGATGTCTAGGGTTTTTGGCATTCTTGTTTATTGTAAAAAGGCCTTCAGAGCCTAATTGTAATCATCTTCTTGCGAATGAGCACAACCATCATCTCTTCTCAGAGATAAGCCGCCACTATTCCAGCAAGATTGTTTTCATTGCATTTTACAGTTTCAACTTATTTCCTTATTGAATAGAAAACTAGTTTTACTGTATCTCTTTTATTTTGTGTTACACACCTGGTAATAATATGTAGTCATTTCGTTCTACTCATAAAATCCATATCAGTGGTATCAGAGCGGTCTGCTCCTTATCGTCTTAATGCATGTCCCCAACGAGGTTGGAGTACAAAGAGTTGGGTCTCGAGCTTATTTCTCTGGAGGACAAAATCTCTCGCACAGCCAAGAGACCTCTCATGGAAGGAGAAAAGAAAGATGAAGGGACAGGAGATCCTTTCAAACTATTGATTGAGGAATCCCTCATGAAACAAAGGAACGAGATGATGGATAGTTTTGTGCAAATCCTTCGGCAGCTACCAATAGGTGACGCATCTTCCTTGAGTGGAGGTGCCACCCCCTTCAAGGTACAAATAAAATTTGATATTCCAATATTTGAAGGTCATATAGACGCAGATATTGTATACAAGTTGTTGAATCTACTAGAAGGGTATTTTTTTGTCCATAACTTTTGGAATAGATAAAAGATTACTTTTGCGCTCCTCAAAGCCATTCCCCATGTTAAAGATTGGTGGAAAAATTTCTGTGAGAAAAAGGAAATAGAGGAACCCTCATTATTTATAGTCACGTCCACCTAGGATTCCTCTAAGGATGTTCTTAAGGAACAATACTACCTTGTCGGAAGTTATGACGACTTGTATAGCAAATGGACCACATTGCGGCAAGAAAGAGACCAGGCAGTGCCAGATTTCACGAATATCTTTCATACCTTGCGCACCAAGCTGGGTATCAAAGATTCAGAGCATCATCTAGTGCTCAAGTATCACGACTCTCTACATAGATACATCCAGACCAAAATGGAATTTTTGGACATCTCATCCTTGGGCACGACCTATCGATATGCCGTCAAAATTGAGTAGAAGCTCAAACAAAAGACGCGACAATCTGGGCCTAGGAACCCCTCACAACAAAAGCCAGGAAAGGGTAGCCCCAACCCATAGAACAAAGTACAAAGAAAAAATGGACAGTATCAGGACAACCGGTTCAAGTCGCAAGCAAAGAAGGACACCAAAAATACAAAGAAAGATACCGGGAAGTGGTGCGACTTCCATAAGAGCCCTTGGCATAACACTATCGAATGTTGCTCAAAGCAGTCACTGGTGTCCGAAGTGAAATCCTTTGAATCATATGCAAGTTTAGACTCTGACCCAGAACCAGAAAAGGGAAGACGAATCATTGAAGCGGAACCCAGTGCCACCGTTGCTACCATGAAGCTCCAGCTTGGTGAACCAGACGAGCCAGAAGAAGGAGAATGCCTCTTCCATTCACATAGGTGGGTAGAAGGCACCCCATTGCACTTCATCGTGGATAGTGGTAGCTAGAAGAACCTCATCTCACTAGAGGTCATCAAGCGGCTGGCCCTGCTGACAACACTGCACCCACAATCGTACACCACTAGATGGCTTCACCAAGGAAGCGATCTCCACATCAGCCAATAGTGTTGAATGTCGTACAACATCAATCCCTTCAAAGATGAGGTATTTTGTGATGTTTCTCCTCTCGAAGTTTTTGATGTTGTTTTGGGCCAACCTTATTTATGGAAATGTCATGATGTATATGAGTCTAGGCCTCATAGTGTTATTATTACTTTGAACAGGAAATTGTACATGATACCCAAGGCAGTCCCACCTAGTGTTATTTCCTTATCTTTGCTAAGAAATGCAAGAAGGTCATCTCTCAGACAGGGAAGTTTGTTTTCTTCGTGATTCTCTCTCAAAATAAGCGAAAGATCACATCCACATTCAGGGTCTCTGTAGCCAACCTCTCCACACAACAAAAGAAAGTAGATAAGGTCATGGAAGAATACTAAGATATCTTCTCCTCACCTACTGGGGTACCTCTGCACTGCTAGGCCAAGCACCCCATCAATATGACCCCTAGCACACCACTTCCCAATGGGCCAGTATATCATCGCTCTCTATTAGAGAATGAGGAGATCAAGCGACAGATCCAAGAGCTTCTCCAAAAGGGGCACATCCATCCCATCTCATCACCTTGCAAGAGCCCAATCATGTTAGTACATAAGAAAGATGGAACCTGATGACTCTGCATTGATTACCAAACTCTAAATAAAATCACAGTTAGAAACCGATACCCGATTCCCCGAATTGAAGACCTCCTTGATCAACTCACAGGGGCCAAATACTTCAGTAAGATTGATATGAAGTCTGGCTACCACTAGGTCTCAATAGAATAGACAAATGTATGGAAAACCGCCTTCAAGTCAAAGAAAAGGCTTTTTGAATGGTTGTTCATGCCCTTTGGTTTGACAAATGCTCCAACCACTTTCATGAGGATGATGGATGATATCCTTCAACCATTCACCAATACTTTTGTAGTGGTGTATCTGGATCACATTCTCATTTATAGAAAGACTTGGGCCGAACAATTGCAGCATATTCAACAAGTTCTACACACCCTGCGGTAGCACAAGCTATATGCCAACTTGGAAAAATGTTCCTTCATCATGGATAGGGTCCATTACCTGGGTTACATAATTGATCAGCATGGCATACATGCGGATCCAACCAAGATCTAAGTCATTCGTGACTGGCCAACCCCAACCACACTCACTGAACTTTGAAGCTTCTTAGGCCTTGCCAATTTCTACCACAGGTTCATGTTGGGATTCTCCCATATTGCATGGACCCTTAGCCAAATAACCAGGGGTGTTGGTAAGGCGAATTTTGCGTGGGGCCAGTCCCAACAACAAGCGTTCGACGATTTGAAGAAGCGCTTGTGCTCAGCCTTAGTACTTTCACTACCAGACCCGCAACATCCCTTTGAGATCGAGATAGATGCTTCAGACTATGCAATGGGCATCGTTCTCACTCAGCACGACCACCCCACGGCCTATCATAGTGAGACACTATCAGATGTTGTTCGTAAGTACCCTACTTATGACAAAGAAATGTACTCCATTGTGAAAGCCTGCTGCCAGTGGAGACATTACATTCTTGGGAAGGAGACAGTCATCTACACTGATCATAATCCACTACAGTTCATGCAGACACATGGAAAATTGCAGAATGATTGCCATCAAAAGTGGTCCACATACTTGCAACAATTCCACATCAACATCAAGTATAAAATAGGAAGCACCAATCGCATCATTTATTGCCTCAGTAGACCGCCAGTCGCGATACTCACCATGGTGCTAGACTCTTGCATCCATGAGACCTATGGATGGCCCCAAATCTATGATACATACCCAAACTTCACCACCACCTACCAAATGTTGGGTGCAAATGCAGTTGTCAATAATTTCTATCTTCAGGATGGGTTGTTGTGTCATCTGGGCCATATCTGTGTTCCATCAAGTGAGTGAGCGAAGCTGATATGGGAATCCCACTACAGTCAGGTGGTAGGACACTTTGGCATCAAAAAGACAGTGGCGATGCTACAGAAACATTTCTACTGGCCAAAACTTCGACAAGAGGTCAGCAAGTATATCAGGTCCTACACTGCCTACGTTATTGCCAAACCGATCACTAAGAAACAAGGCCTGTACACCCCTCTTCCTACTCCTGATAGACCATGGGAATCCATCTCAATGGGATACATGTTAGGCCTATCATCCACCAAGAGGGGAAATGACTATGTTTTTGTGGTTGTTGATTCCTGTTCTAAGATGGTGATTCTGGTTGCTTGCAAGAAGAACATCACAACAAAGGCCACTACCAAGATATTCTTTGAACGAGTCTGGGTACATTTTGGAATCTCACAAACCATTGTCTCAGATCAAGACAGTCAATTTCTCAGCACATTCTGGTCGAGCCTCTGGTCATTGCTAGACACCAAGCTCACTAAATCCATAGCCTTCCACCCCCAGATAGATGGCTAAACCGAGGTTGTCAATCAAATTATTGTGCATATCCTTCGCATGTATAATTCAAAGCACCCTCACACATGGGATGAGAGCCTTCCCTATGTTCAACATAGCTACAACTGATCTCTGCATAGCTCAACTGGCCACAACCCCTTTTAGGTGGGGTTGGAATTCCAACCATTGGGTCCCATAGATGTTGTATTTCCCCTTGCAGTCACCTTGATCGACTCATATCCTACTCCAATTGAAGCTAACAAATCCACCTAGTTCATTGAGCAGATCCATCACATCCACCAATAGGTTCAGGATATCCTACAGAAGTCCAATGATAAGTACAAGAAGCACCATGTTCAACATCGGGTGCCACATACGTTTCAGATGGGCGCAAAGTTTGTTTTCACTTGCAGAAAGAATGCCTTATAGGACCCTATAGGAAGCTTCATCCACTCCATTATGGGTTATACACCATCATGAAGGCCGTGGGAGATAATTATTTTGATCTCAACATTCCTCTTTTCCTTGGCATGCACCTATTGTTCAACGTGGATCTCGTTCGCCCTTATTTCCCACCATTATTGGACACCTCAGACGTAGCAGAGAAACTGAAACCAACAGAGCTCAACCTCGATTGCATACAATAGGAATCCAATGATCATATTGTGGACGCACAAATCAAGGGTACTCGACAGCAAAGGATCCATCTTTATCGAGTCTTCAAAGCAGGGCAACTCCTACACCAAGGCAAGTGGCTCACCCAGGGCCAAATTCAGCAGAAATTTCCTCATCTGATGGGGGAAATCCATGCAATGGAGACCATTTATTTCTAAGGAGGGAGGATTGATCCATTTGGATATCGGTGGCCACCCACCTTTTCCAACTGGCTCAAAATAGTTTTCTGACAATTTTGGCAATTTACTATTTTTAGCAGTTTTAACTTCCAGGGCCATTTTGAGGGCCTAAATTAAGGTTTTTTGGGATTGATCTTCTCAATGATAGTCAAAGTCATGATTGAGCCCCCAAAATTAATCTCCTCAATGAAACCTTTCCAACGGGCTATCATACGCCTAAAATGGAGATCGTATGCAAAAGTTACGACCTTGGGAAGTTGATGTACTAACTTACCCAAACGGGGCCCACATGACTTTTGGCACTTAATCTCCTAGGGTTAGGTTTTTGTATGTTTAGGGTTTTTAGAATCCTTGTTTATTATAAAAATTCCCTCAGAGCCTCATTATATTCATCTTCTTGTGAATGAGCGTAGCCGTCACATCTCTTCTCAGAGATAAGCCGCCACCATTCCAGCAAGCTTGTTTCCACTGCATTTTACAGTTTCATCTTATTTCCTTATTGAATAGAAAACCAGTTTTACTGTATCTTTGTTATTTTGTGTTAAGCACTTGGTAATAATCTGTAGTCATTTCGTTCTACTCATAAAATCCGGATCAAACATATGAGAAGAAACACATTAACTAATCCATCAACAATGGAATAAATATGAATATTAGAGAAATTTACACATTTTGCACATAAAAAAGTCTGGGCAATTCCCCTTGAAGAATACACAGGAAAAGATGATAGATTTAAGGAGAAAAACTTCTTATTCATATTTAGGGAAAATATCAGAGTTACAAAATCCTTATAACAACATTTAAACATAATACTTATCTCTCTTATAACAAGCTACCCTCCTAGAAAATTAAGCCAGAATTTTGTCTTGGAAATTGTGCCATGGTTGTATGGACTGTACAACCAAGTACAATCAACAATAGTACCAAAACAGCCTAAGAAATTGTCCCAAAAATATTACAACATTGTAATATCCCTTGCAGAACAAACTTAACTCAACAAATATTCCTAGAAAGTTGAGCCAACTAGCTGTTAAAGAAAAACCCTTGATTTATGTGCCCTTCCCTTTGTTGTATGTCCAACAATATATGTTGTATGTGTTATATTATTTGCACGAGTAGTAGTGTCTATGTTGTGCCAGTCGCGTAGGGGGGCGAAAGCCCCCAGTGCGAGGGTTCGAGGGTAGCGCCCTCGAGATTGTTTTTTGCCTCGAGAAATGTGTCACATTTTTGCCTCATTTTTCATGTTGCCTCAATTTTTGTGTCCATTGTTGGGTGGTTTTCCGGCACATGGTTTTCTATTTCCGGTTAAGGAATTAGGGTTTTTGACTAATACAGGTCATTGGGTTAGGGTTTTGGATGTCATTGGCTCCTATATGTATATTGTATTGTAAACAATGTATCACTATGAATGAATATAGAATATGTTGGTTTTCTCGGTTTGGGTTTCCAGGGGAAAAATCTATGTGTAATGTTTGTATAATTGTATTTGTCATTGTATATTTTTTGTTCTTTTACTGAAAATCTGTTTGTAGTAAATATTGTACAAGGTTAAAATCTACAGTATGACCTCCTCCTATAGCTATAGTACAGACATAAATAAATGTAGTCTTTTATTCTAGGAATGCATGCCAATCCCTCAACTAGGGATGTGTGCCAACTCCCTAAGATGCTACTCTTTCCCTCCAAGCAAGAAATTTCTCTTGGACAATGTGACTCTTCATGTTCCCTCCAAGATCTCCTCAAGATGCGTGCCCCCCTTCTCCACTAATGTCGCCTTTATGCATTTTCAAAGTGTAACTTCCCTAACCTTTGGTCTTCCAATGAGATTGATGGTCAATATTAGATCTTTCCCTCATGTGATCAACGGTCACAACTTAAACATTCGTTGAGGTTACTTAAGTCACTAAAGTGACCCACAACATCATAAAGTCACTTTTACACTTTAAAAAATTAAAGACCCAACTTTATAAAATCACTTTATAAAGTTACTTTATAAAAAAACATTATAAAGTCACTAGGGAGAAAATGTGTTCAGTCACTTCCGCATGTTGGGCATCGCCTATGCAGAAGTACCTTTGAGCTATAAAATCTAACAACACGTGGAGGAGGGCACATGCACGGTGCTTAGATTGATATGCAGTTTTCAGGCTGGATCACAACCACTTGGATGGTGCAAAGGATGGAGGACCTAGCCCCTAAATCTTGGCATTTAAACCAAGATGACATGAGATCTTTGAGCTACCTTCCCAATGGCCTTATGAACCTAGAACATGTCCGGAAGCACCTCCCCATGCACATCTATTTAGCACCAAACTGGCTCCACGAGAATCATCACCAATGTTGGCTATCAACACCATCTTGCATATTACAGGTGCATCACCAACTAAAACTCTACTATGGGTCAATAAGTATTGTTCATCCAGAGTCTCTTGACATCTAGTAGCATGCAAAGCATACCACATCCATGTAGAAGGAATCTTAGTCATTTGAGCCACCATCCACATCGCCCTTG
The DNA here is from genome assembly GCA_032191745.1 of Picea mariana. Lineage (NCBI taxonomy): Eukaryota > Viridiplantae > Streptophyta > Pinopsida > Pinales > Pinaceae > Picea > Picea mariana. The sequence goes on along the minus strand of JASDQU010507617.1, from coordinate 25,905 downwards.
GAGTCGGGAAGAGGATAGAAATCTCATTAATTATGTCCAGAAACATGGATTTGAACACTATCATTATCTAACAGGAAATCTGGTAGTAACAACTCTATGAACATGCACATAGACACATTTTTTATAAGCATTTCATGAATATTAGGAATTTTTTATTCTGCTACATATAAATTCCTTATCTGCACAAGAATTTTTCATTGTGGGAAGAGTTGTCGATTGAGGTGGATGAATTATTTGAGACCTGATCTCAAACGTTCAAGCCTCATTCCAGAGAAGGAGAAGACCATCATTAGGCTTCATGCAATTCTAGCGAACAGGTAAAGGTGGGTTAATGGAGATGACTAAACTTATAGTAAATTTCTTTCACGTTGCTGGAATACTAATCATTTGTGATGTTAGACTTCTCTATGTTTGGCATTTGTTGGTAATAGGTAAAAATTTGAGGGTCAATCACCATGCATAAAAATTTTGGGATTGGGTAAAATCTATATATACTAAACTTAGATCATACTTAGTTATTCTTCCCTTGGTATCAAGGGAGGGATTGTTTGTTGTGTTTCGTGTTTTGGGAGAAATAATTATAGAGGAACTTGGGAGGGAACAATTGGGCTCAACATAAGCTGCTTGCTATGTTATATTTTGTGTGAATTTTTTCTATTTGTTATTATAGTTGCAAATCGACCATCATTAATGATCCTGAGGGGTTTGTTGCATCATATGGTTTGTGACCTATTGGAGGACTTGGCTAGAGAATGGTCACACACAACCTTCAATGTAGAATCCATTAAAATCATATGGGAAAGTGATTAGCTTGCATTTGAATTACACAACAAAATGGATTCAATAGTGGCCAATGACCTTGTATTTTGGAAGGATAACAAGCCAAAAATGACTCGTAAAGAAATATTTATCAGTTGAATTAGAAAAAAACAGCTTATTGAATTAGAAAAGCAAGCTTGGAAGATTTGAATGATTAAAGAAAGCCAAAAAGGCCAAAATGAAAAAAGGTGAGTGAGTTTGTGTTAGGAAAATGAAAAAATTTAGATTGAGCAATTAAAATAGAAACATGAAAAATGAATTTAATGGAGGATTTGATAGTTTTTAAGATATTGTTTCTATGGTAAATTGAACTAGTTAGATATTTTCTAATATCAACCTGCAATTTCATTTTCCTGATGTCATTGTGCTACAAAAAAAGGAGTAAATTTCAAAGGGTCTATTATTTTTAATAGAAACTTTTTTGTGAGAAATTAGAGTCCCCAGTAAAAAAATTCATAGAAATATTATGAGTAAGAAAACATAATTTTGATGCCAAATATTACTATATCCACCTAAATTATTTTACAATATGGAAATGAAGCTAAAACTATTGGTTCTTACTTTGTTGTTTCCACCTATGATGTTGCCTTCTTTGATCATTTTGTGTGCTTCTGGAAGTCTTTTTATCTTGATTTTTTGTTGAAGCTTTACAAAGATCTAGATTCGGGCGGGGTAATGGCTATCACAATGCTAATATTCTTACACATTCACATAACTTAGCATGGGGTTGAGCCTAGATCTGTAAACTATGATAGCTAGATGGAATGGCATGATCAATATGCGTACAAATGTATTTATGGGGTTTTCAATCTATGCAGGGACAAGATTATACCAAAAGGCAAAAGGTTGTGTTTACTAATCTATGCAAGGATGGGACTATACCAAAAGGAAAAAGGTGGTGTTTTCTCAAATATATGTGGATAAGAGATTGTATAGGAGTGAAATATATATTAGCTTTCAATATTTAACATTTTAGAGGCGGTGAGGATATGGAAATAGGAGAAAGAAAAGGAAATATTGGGTGGTGATAGAATGAATCACTACACAACAATCAATATTCTGGACCTTCAGGAGGTGGCAAGGAAGAGACAACAGTGAGACAGTGAGATGCTAGCACACAATAGGTAGTGGGAAAAACCTTGAAATATCAACCACTTGATTTATTAATTGACATTTGAAAAATGCACATCATCGAGGTGGTAATAAAAGTTGGAATCCAATAGAATTGAAGAATTTTTATTTATTTATTTTAATTCTAATAAAAAATATTATCTAGATTTTCCTATGTTTAGCATTGGAAATCCAAGAAAAATAAAAAAATCAATGAAAAAACTAATAGTTAGTCAATGACTCACTCATCACTATAGTAATGGCCTTCGACATGGACTAATAAATGTTCTATTTAATTGTTCATGATTTTGGTTTCATGGTTTAAAAGAAAGCCACCAAAGGAGTTCAGATTATTTTAAAAGTTGAAGAATACCAAGTCTTATCCAAATGTGAAAGGAAAACATAGTAAATTTGAGATTGTAACCAGAGTTCAAAATGGAAAGCAATCAAATCATGGCACTTCCACAATGTGGGTTGACAAGAATTCCCATTTACGAGCTTTAATGACTAAGGGTATCGTTTTCCTACACCATAACCTTGCATTGAATGATGATCGGATAACAAATTTTGAAAAGGACAATCAATGCAATTTAAACGTGATGGAGACTCAATTGATGAACAAGAACAATCTAGAAGTTAGGGTTTCTCTTCCAATATGATAGCAAAGGGAAGTATTGACTTTGAAATTGGGGGAAATTGATGCATCGAGATGTACATTCGAACAAGGTCTAAGAGCATATTCCGATTCTCAAAATTAGATCCAATAACTTTAATTGGGATAGAAATCATCCTTGGAGCATAGATTTTCATCATTGCCAAAAATTAGTTCCATTATGTTAAAACAATATCGGTTTGAAAGGTGATGATATGGAGAGACAAGATAAATATAGTCGTTGTAACATCCCCGACCCTCCACCAGGCCGGGTAATGCTACCACATGGAATATACACTTATATATATAACATTCATTTTAATGAATTAAAACACTTAACAAAGAGTAATCACAGAATTACTACTACCATACACAATCAATGAAACTAACATTAATTCATATACACAACGAAATACATGATAACATTCAAGCATCACAAAACATGCATAAAATACATAATTAAGCACATCAATGATACTTATATTTTAGTTGGAGTAAATTCACCAACTACGTGCAGACCTTCCACGAGCCTCCCAACCTTAGACTGCATTGCTCATCACTCTTAGCAGTAGGTCACCCCTGAGTTGGGACTAAACTCCACTGGGCAAGGGAATTCTAAGCTTGACAAGGAAAACAAGGAAGTTTCACAAAGAAACCAGAAGGATATTTTATTCCAAGAGCCACTTACGCTCACAACACACAGACCCTCATTCTCCACACGCCTGCTCCACCCCAAGAGGATACACCTTCACTAATACAAGTCCATTGGACAGTACATCTCCCTTACCTTAGGCTTCAGCAATAGGTTGGACCAGAAGTCTTAGAGTATTGCAGCTAGTACGGGACTCCCTTCCAGAAGAATTCACTTCCCAGCAAACTCTCTCACCTAGGGGAGTTGCTCACAGGCCTGAAAACCTACCTCTTCAACCAGTCTCCGACTCAGCTACAACCGGTTAGGGATGACAACAAGAACAACAACAATAGGGAAAAACGGGTATGGACACCCAAACAAGCAATCGTCGAACACTAGGACATATCAAGGCTTGGTAAGAAACAATTGATGGCAGTAAGCCACACTCAGTCCAGGAACTGCGTGGCCACAACAACCAACAATTATGCCACAACTTGGCTCTCTACTGAAGGAAACAACTCAAAATGGTTCAGGTACAAACTCGGCTTTACGGGTGTGGATAGACTGGGTTCACGGAATCACACAGGTCAGATTTTTGTTCTCCTTTGCAGAGATGTGTGGTTATCTGAGATTGACCACTGAGCTCTCAGGTTCAGATGGAGGATGGGAGAATGGACTCACGAACTCATGTGGAGGATGGTCGGATGACCAATGAACTACCAACATTTTTTGATTCACGAGTTACTGGTTCTAGAGATCCGTGATGGATGCCCTGGTTCATGGTTAGACAGTGGGTCGAGAATGGAAATCCCCCCGCCACAACACAGATGAAGCTTCATATTTTAACTACATGAGCCCAGGTCAACACTTGTCTTCCTGTAGCTACATGCACTCCATTTAGCCTATGTCCCCAACCACCAAGAACTTAGGATAACAAAACATAATATGTCCACCTTAGTTTTGAGGAAATATTATTAAAATAGTATTCCTCTAGAGGTAAGGCCCCTAGCTTAGCCCCCCTTCCTTACCCTGCCTAGTGGAGCTTAGTCCCCCATAACTCTTCTTCATGGTTGGTCTACATGCAACAGTGTTTATATTTTTATTAATGATCTGCATAATTACATATATAAACAAAATATCAGGCTCTTGGCCTAATCATCACATAAGCCTCCTAGCTTATTATAACTCGTCTCACCAGCCTAACAAACATGTTTACAATTCATATTTACAACTGGGGCTCTACTGGGGGATATTACAACCCCCTCCCCTTATTTTTGCACTATCCTTAGTGCTACTTGTTTATACATATATAATTCAAAAATTCTTCAAAAATCTCCAAGCTTTAGTTATTGGAAACCCATTATCTAGATTTGCTTTCAAGCACCAATTTTGGTATCCATACTACAGCTGAAACTCAATTTCTCTATTCCCTGGAGTTTCTTCAGGAAAGCATTCATCTTATTGTTCCTTGTTACATGCTTCAATTAAACCTCATTGAAATCATTGAATGGCTGTAGATCCACGATGTTCCATCCATTGATAAACTCTCAGCAGTGCTATGACTCCACAGACGTAAACACTCTTCTCGTACACCTATTCATTTAGAAGAAACATTAGAACATACATGCAATATATATACATACAATTCTAATAACATTATAACCTGTATACGAATTACGAGATACATAGCATACAATGAATAGAGAATTGATACTTATATTTTGATTGAGAAGACTTCCATATCAACATGGTCTATGCCAAGGTACCAAACCCCAACAACATTCCAACCAACGGTCTCTCTTCCCCACATGCCTGTCCCACCCCAGGAGTGTGCACATTCACTGTCACACAATCCAACGGCTATTACACCTCCCTTTCCTTGGGCTTCAACAACAGGCCGGACTGAAAGTATTAGAGAATCATATCTCGAGGAGTTCCAACTTCCCTGTGAGGTCTCCAATCAACATCTTCCCTGAGCTACTCTTTGTAGTCAACATTCTAACTTTTATCAACATCATCTCATCTGCATCACCCACATGCAGTTATCATGAGAAAACATAAAAGAATTTATTTAGAAACTCAAGCTTAGTTCAAAGGGAATTCATCTTTTCCCCAAAACATGAAATTCTATTTCATAATTCATCTTGGTTGTTGCCATATTATGAATGCATCCATCCTTGTGGTTTTATACAAGCACCAAACTGCATACCATTTTTCCTTTAATGCTTCATCTTGCATATAACCAATAAATTGTCAGTATTTGTTGTACATCATAATTCAATTTCAATATGTACAAAATCTTATGCAATGATCTTAGAATTCCCCGCACCTAGCAGTTCAGTCACAATTACCCAATAATTAAATAAAATAGAATGACTTGTCATTCTATGCATATGCAAGTTCATAATTAATAACAGTAAGTTCATTATTTCTTCTTCTAAACAAGAAAATTTCCTATATTCAATGCTCATGTGACTACTTGATTTACAACTTTCCTGTTGCAATGTCTAACACCTCCCTGAAATGTCCTCAACTTCATGAGTTAACAACATTTCAGCTGTTAGTAACAATTATTTCCATGCAATAATATATATGCATGTACTTACAAAACATATTCAACCATGTCCTGGTCTCACACATGACTAGCTTACTGGCATTCATTCCTATAACATATTCTTATCTTTTAATTCTTTGGTTATTACTCCATAACCAAATTAACATGACATTCTACTATGTCAGTGTGTGCATTTAGGAGCTAAAAAGATTTGAATTAATACAGGCCTCCAGCCTTTACCGCATCCAGTGGTATGCATTCAATAATATAATCATGTGATTTTATATAATAACTCTGGATGAGGAAACTCTTACCTAAATTTCCTTTCAACAATTATGCAAAAAGAGTAATAAAAACTCATACCTGCATGACTTCCATTAATAAATTTTATA
>JASDQU010507616.1:67385-82097 GCA_032191745.1 Picea mariana | reverse complement strand
TTTTAAAGTACTGCATTGTTGATCAGACCTTGTTCTGGAAGGACCCCAACAATTTTCTGTTGAGGTGAGTGGATGAAAAAGAAGCTAAACAAATCTTTCATGATCTGCATCATGGTGTCTGCAGAGGCCATCATCATTGGAAGGCTATTTCCTTCAAGATTCTTAGAGAAGGCTATTACTGGCCAGTTCTATTCTCAGATATTTTTTCTCAGGTCAGGGCATGTGAACATTGTCAGAAATTTGCTGGAAAGCAAAAACTTATCTTTGACTCTGAAACCAATCATCGCCCATGGACTATTTCAATAATGGGGATTGGATTTCATCAGAGAGATTAATCCATCATCCTCAGGACAACATATATGGATTCTTACAGCCACAGATTATTTTACGAAGTGGATTGAAGCAATTTCGACTCGGAATACAACAGATAAGGTAATCATGGAATTTCTAGAAGGATATATTTTTTCCAGGTTTGGCTGTCCTAAAAAACTGGTCACTGATAATGCACAGGCTTTTAAATCAAATTCCATGATTGAATTCTACAATAATTATAGTATCAAATTGGTTCATTCTACTCCCTACTACCCCCAAGGGAACGGATTGGCAGAATCTTCCAATAAAACTCTAATAAGAATTATCAAAAAACTACTGACAGAAAATAAAAAATCATGGGATTCCAAGTTAAAGTTTTCTTTTTGGGATGATCATATCAAAAACAAGAAGTCTATTGGGACATATCCTTTCCAGATGGTATATGGGACAGAAGCAATTCTTCCAACTCAATTAGGCCTACCCGTCTTAAAGTTTCTACAAGAAGAGCTAGAAGAACCCAATGATGTCCAAAGAAGAATTTTTCAGATGATTGAAGTTTAGCAGGTTAGAGAACAAGTGAATCAGTAAGATGCTTCTCACCAGAGAAAAATCAAGGCTACATTCGATAAGGGAATTAAGAAAGATGTTTTCAATGAGGGGGATTTGGTGTTAATATGGGATGCCAGGAGAGAGGATAAAGAAAAACATGGAAAGTTCGATAACTTATGTAATGTTCCCGACTTGGCTAGTCTAGGAAATGTTACTAATACCTCTGTAATGTTCCTAACTTGGATAGTCTAGGAAACGTTGCTAATGTGTGTGTAGGGTAAAAGATTTACAACATATAAATGATCATACAAATAATAAACGCGACAAAGGACTGCAACGTTTGTATTATGATATCTCTGTGGATTACAAAATGGCTGAATGCAGCTGAATAAACTGACAATACTTGACTAGATCAACAGACAAAGGATATTAGCCGGAATACAAATAAGCAATTGCGTCTGAATAAAATAACAACACTCGGCTAGATCAAAAGACAAAAGGATCTTAACTGGAATACAAATAAGCAACTAAAAGATAATACCCAGAATATGGGAGCACTGCGGAATTAATGAAGAATGATGGAAGACCTAGATCATCTTCCCAGTGACTAGGGTGTGTCTTTCAACATCGAAATCAACCAACTAGTGTCTTCCTCCTGGAATACACTGAACTATCTCTCCTAAGATGCGCCTCTTCTCCTCAATGACAAGTCATAATTTTCATAATGCTGAACTAGGTCGTTGACCCTTCCTTTATAGCTTTCCAAAACCCTAAATCATGCTGAAACCCTAATTCACTATTGACTTCCAAAACCCTAAATCACTGCTGAAAACCTAATTCGCTATTGACTTCTATTTTTAGTTCATAATGACTTAAAAATGTTTTTAACCCTTTTTAGCTCAATGTCACTTTCTGAATATAACACCTGTGACTGGAGTGACCTCTAGTAATCCTGTTTACCCCTCTTTGGCCCTAGCTATAGTCTAATGGGGTGGTTTAGACCATTAAGCCTCCTCTCTGGAGCTCCTATTTGGAAAGGGACATTACAACCTATGGTATGGTCCTTTCAGAATAGCCAAGGTAATGAACAATAACACTTTTCTCCTACATAATTTAGACAACACTGAAACTTTTGGGGGCCCAGTGAATGGGAGGTTCTTGAAGCACTATTTTCTCTAAGGACTCATCAGGTTTTTAGTTAGTACAATAGGTTCTCTTTTCAATAAAGACTCCATATACCCAATGGACTTGTTTTTACAGTTATGCTGAGAATAAAAGACTGACAGATGTATGGAGATCAATGAAACAGAGATAAAGGAAAAGGCATTGGTCTGGAATTCTTGGAGTTTATTATCAAAACTCCATCCCCAGAAGGAGCCAGTGTTAGTCTCTAATTTTGTCTTGATTTAATGAGAAACCCTTATCCTAAACCCTTCTTACCTACACTTCATTTTCTGCTTCCAGTTGATTTTGATCTTTGTTTTTAGTGTCTTATGGTTTTCATTTCAGTTTTTGAATAATTTATTTAAGTTTGAAATTGAAAGACATGGTTTTAAACGAGGTGTCACCTTATATGCCTGTTTGAACTTCACAAATTCAAATTTTGATAAGTCATTAATAGCGCTATGGGAATAAGGCTATTCTTGTAGCGCCAAGATAATCAATCCTTGATATGCGCCTGTCATCTAGATTTTGTTATGATGACACGAATCATGGTTTGAGAGTTCGCATGTGTCCCACAATAGCTTGGAATCATTTGTTGATTCAAACAATTTCATAATCGGATTGCTTTGTACCCGCGAAGGACTCATTTTAAATCGCCCAATTCTCAATGATAATTATATTAAACTTGTCATTCTATGTTTGATATTGCTTAATTTAGGTGCAGGTATTTGCTCAGAGGAACATTATACACTAACAGATTGTAGGTGGCAAATTCAAAACCTGAGGGTGCTAGTTACAACATTGTGTTTTGATGGCACCAAAGAGGAGCGGATAGGTAGTCAGAATAGAACCTGAGGGTGTTGAACTTCTCAAAGCTTATCCTCAGATGGCTCAAAGGTTCAGAGATGTCGGGTGGTTTGAATTCCTTACGACTTTTCAAGGTTATGATGAGCAGGTCTCCATGGAGTTCGCATTGAACTTTGATGGTCATGAGGTGGAGTTCGGTAAGACGCTGATGTTATTGATAGAGCAAACAATTGCTAAAGCTTGTAGATTAGTGGTTGGAGGAGAAAGATGGTGGAAGAAAGAGCATGTGGTTACAGAGTTTTTAAACCAATTCCTTCTTCCAGATAAGCAAAATCCGAATTGGAAAAGGGGAGTACCTTGCAGCTGGATTAGACCTGAATGGAACACTTCTCAAAGATGTCAAAGAGAGTGCAGTCACTTTCCACCAATGCTAAGAGCAGTCTGTTTCATCAAGTCCCAATTAAGACTTTAGTTATGTCTTCTTTGAGAGAATTATAGAAGCCCTGGAGCTGGCTCATGCAATATTTAAACCCTAACACACAGTCCAACAAACAGAACAAAGGCAAAGGGAAAAAGATTGTTACACAGAGCCAAAATATTTCAATTGATGAAACCCWTGTTAAAKAAGAAATGCCTGACAYCAGGGTGACRAGGAATAGCARAAGTAAAAKACCTAAGTTGGATCCARAAATCGAAAMGTTTTYTGAAGAAGATKKTAAAGGGGAARATGATTCAGATAAAKATTTTAATACTCAAACTACAGTCAAGCATGAATCRCCATCAACYAGTAAAAGGGGTGCTGCAGTCAAAAGGAMAAAGGTTAAAGGTGTGTCTGYATCTCAAAAACCTAGAAGRAATTYTACTAGGGTTACCAACAAGTACAGACTGAAGTCAAAGGCCATGTTTAATCCATCAATCAAAGAAGAAAATGTCATAGTTATAGAAGACGACTTTGAAAATGATGAAGAAGGTACCAGGAAAAGGGAAAAAAGAACTTCATTGCTTAAGAAACTAGTAAACAAAGGTAAATGAATGTTTTCATCATCTACAGGACCTATAACGAGAGCTACAACCAGATTAGCAAAAGCTAAAGAAATGGCTAAAGGTATCAGTGAAATCCCTGAGAACAAATAGGATTACCTTGTAGACTCAGATCACATATCAGATGTGCCTGAAGCTATAGATTCAACAAGTTCTGATGAAGAACATAGCTCGGGATTAGTTTCTAAGTACCAAGTTAAAGGAAAAGAACCCAAAGTTGCCTTAAACCTGAATGAGCCTACACCTTTTGAAGAATGCTCAGGATTCAGGTTTAAAATCAAAATCGATAAAGAAAGGATCAAGGAATTCCAGAAAACAGTGAGACAATTAAAGAAAGAAAAGGCACAAATAGAACAATGGAATGCTTGTTAGCAAGAAAGGATTCAAGTTTTTAAAAAGAAGAAAAAAGAGCAAAGGGAATTTCTCAAAGAATTCAGAGAAATAAACTTCAAACTTTATTGACACAATGTCATGCTTACCACAAAGCTCAAACAAAAAAATGCTAAATCTACTGCTGTGATTATATCCTAAAGGTTCCATGAAGATTGCTACAATCATAATTTTAATGTTTTCCAGGAAAAATGGCAGTGTCTACTTGTTTTTGGTCAGTGAAATGCTAAGACCTCGAACTGTTTGACTAAATCAAACTAATTATTGTTTTGTAGAATCAAATGTAATGATGGCAAGATCATACAATATCAAGTTGTTGAGCTATGATCTATTTTTGTATTGTAGAAGCTCTTTTTGAGTGAACTACCTTAGTAGATAGATACTATTCGAATCTAGTCATTAAAGCTACACTATATGATAGGATCTAGAGGTTTTATGGATAGTTTAAATAGACAGAGGAAAGACTATGTTCTGGTCGAAAAATTGGAGATCCATGGGACCTTTTTGTGAAACTCCTTGTAAAGGCATTTATGTTCGATTTGACACTTAATAGCAAAGGCATATGGATGGTTAGACCCTCTTTCCTACTCTGTTATTTCTTTTCTTTTTTCATGCTTGAATTCATTATTCAGATTGCAATGCTTTTTTGATTCTTGACTGTTAATTAATACAATGAAAATTTTACTGTGGAAATTATTTTTCAAGTTTTGATATCAAGCTGATAATCTTGTTTCGTTATGAAATTCTGAGACAAGAATTTATGTGAAGTTGACAAATTGAAGGCTTCATCTTCCATTTTTATTAATTGGTTTAATCCATCTACGTGTCTACCTTTTATTCAGTCAATGGGATATGCTATGTTCTGATCTTGATTTTCATGTTATGTTATAACCTTGAGCCAGTTTTCAACCACCTTATTGAAAAAACCAAATTATAAAAACCTTCTAAACATTTTTCAATAAACTGATGATTCCCTAGCTTGACCTCTCATAGTCAAGTGCAACTTTAGGGACTAACAGGTTGGATATCGTATGACAATCGACACTATTGGCTGACACGAAGATCTCCTCCTTGGCGAAGCCACCCAATGTTGTATGGTTGTAGGTGTGGTGTTGTTGACAATCCCAATTGTTTGACGACCTCTGTTGAGATGAGGTTCTTTTGGCTTCCTCTATCAACAATAAAATGCAGTGGGGTCCCCTTCACCCACATGTATGAATGAAAAAGGCACTCCCCCTCTTTAGGATCTGTTGGTTCCTCTGGTTGAATTGCTGCAGTCGCGACAATAGCAGTGGGGTCTGCGTCAGTGATCTTTCCTTTACCAGTATTTTCAAAATCAGATTCTAAATCAGGGTTCGGCTCCTTGTCTTTTATCTTGACCACCAATGATTGTTTTGAGCGACATTCATCAGTGTTGTGCTAGGGGATTTTGTGGAAATCGCACCATTTTCCGGTGTCCTTCTTTGTCTTCTCGTGACCCTTCTTTTCCTGTGGCTTGGACTGGTTTACGGGAGACTGTCTGTTAGGGATGTCTTTTTCATACTTTGGTTGTTGCAGATTTGCGGACTCGAACTCCCATTTGTTCTGGTGCTTAAATTTCTACTTGATTTTAACAGCATATTGATAAGCAGCACCGAGTGATGAGATATCCAGAAAATCCATTTCAGTTTGGATGTATTTGTGTAGAGCCCCACGGTATTTCAGAACCAAATGTCATTCGGAGTCTTTGATACCCAGCTTGGTGCGCAAGGTATGGAAGATATTGGTGAACTTTGGAACTTCTTGGCCCCTCTCTTACCGCAGTGTGGTCCATCTCATGTACTGGTCCTCATAGTTTTCAACAGGAGAATACTGTTCCTTTACTGCATCCACAAAATAATATGAAGTGGGCTTGGCCCTATATATTCCAGAGTCCTCTGTGGAACTTTTCTCCCAGTAAGTTTCCCACCAATGTTTTACATGAGGGAAAGTTTTAAGGAGTGAAAAGGTGAGCTTTTCTCTGTCGAAAAAATTGTGAATAGAGAAATAACCTTCTAGCAGAGTTAACCATTTTTCTAGGGCTTCTACATCTATCTGTCCTTCAAATACAAGAATATCAAAATTAACTTGTACCTTGAAAGGAGATGTGCTTCCAAAGTGGCCGCTTGATGAAGATGCACTTGTTGCTATCGGCAGGCGTTGAAGGATGTGGGAAAAATTCTCCATCATTTCGTCCCTCTGTCGCGTGAAAGCTTACTCAAGCAACAGACTGATAGGATCGTCTGCTCTATCGTTTTTCTTTTCTTCCGCCATTGAGGGTTTCTTGGGTGTGCGAGAGCGACTGTCTTCAAGAGAGACAAGATCAAGACCCAACTTGCTATACTCGGAACTTGTTGGGGGCATGCGTTCAAAAAAATGATCAAGAATAGCCTGCTCTGATACCACCGGTCCGAATGCTTTTCGGCACAAAATGAGAGCGGAGATATAATAAAGAAATGCACAAAGATATCACAGATATTCAATGATATAACATAAATGTATTATATATGAAACCATAAACACATATATACAATAATACTCGATTTCTATTACTGAAAGAAATGTACAGAGACTGTAAAAATATAGAGTGAAAGACTCGCTAGAATGGTGGCAGCTTATCTCTGAGAAGAGATGCGACGACTACTCACATTCGCAAGAAGATGATTAAAATGAGGCTCTGAAGGAATTTTTACAATAAACAGGAATTCAAAAAACCCTCGACATCCAAAAACCTAACCCTAGGAGATGAAGTGCCAAAAGCCATGTGGGCCCCGTTTGTGTAAGTTGGTGCATCAACTTCCCGGGGTCGTAACTTTTGCATACAATCTTTGTTTTAGGCGTATGATAGCTCGTTGGAAAGGTATCGTCGAGGAGATTAATTTTGAGTCATAAATGATGGCTTTGACTATCATTGAGTTGGGTATATCTCGAAAAACCTTCATTTAGGCCCACAAAATGGCCTCAGAAGTTAAAACCTGCTAAAAATAGTAAATTGTCAAAATTGCTAGAAACCTGTTTTGAGCCAATTGGAAAAGGTGGGTGGCCACCGATATCCACCTGGATCAATAAAGAACATGTATTTCCATCGGTGGAAGCATATTTGGATACTTTTCCATGGAAAAACAAAAATCGTTTAGCTACGACCATGCAATTTCGTAATATTTTGTGGCTTGTAATATATTTTGGGCAGGGAAAAAAAATTACATATTTATAGCTATGGATGGAGAAGCACAAAGTTTCATGATTCTGCCTATATTTTAGATTATTCGTTGAGTCTCTTTTATTGTATGTACATATTACTTGTTCTCTGGTGCATACCAACTTCCATTCATGTTCATTGTATTTTGTGCATTCCCACATTCAAACAAGCAGAATAGCTGGAGAAAATGACTGAGTCTTGACTGCATCAGTTGAAGAGGAGATAGAAAGGTGCATTCTTGCCTATATTTTAGAATATTTGTTGAGTCTCTTTTACTGTATGTACATATTACTTGTTCTCCAGTGCATACCAGTTTCCATTCTTGTTCATTGTATTTTGTGTGTTCCCACATTCAAACAAACATAATAGCTGGAGAAAATGATGACTGCATTGGTTGAAGAGGAGATAGAAAGGTGCATGCTTGTACTATTATTTCATATTGCATTGTTTTGTATTCCATTTATTGTCTGTATATGTGTTCACCTAGTTTATTGTATGTATATGTTGCATACCTTCCTACATAATAACTTGTCTTCATTACATGTCTTCCTGCATACTAACCTACTTCATGTGCATTGTATTTTTCCCTGCATTGCTACATTTAAACAAACAGAATGGATGGAGAGGACGATAGACTCTTTGGCGGGAATGTAGATGAGAAATTACAGAGGTGGATATCTGTACTCTTATTTCATATTCCAGTGTTCATTTTTCATTTACTGTCTGTATATTTGTTGTGTTTGTTCTGCTGCTTTGCACCTTTTTTATTTTTTCTTTGTTCTTTTCTTCCTTCAAATATAATATATTTCTACGTATTCTCATGTGAATCGTATTCTTTTTGTTGTTACATTGGAAGAAATAGAACTTTTTCTCTTTCACGTCTTTCTTCATACTAAGTTGACTTCATGTCCATTGCATATTCAACGTTGCTACCTTGGAAGAAACAAGTTGGTTGGATAGGAAGATGAATTGTTCTTTGCAATAGTAGAGGGTTCTGTGGTACAATCTTCGAAAAGGTATACCAACCATGCTGGTAAATTAAATATACAAATTGGGTGGGGGCATATAATATTATACTAGAAAACGATCACTTGGCAGCAATGGGCCTTTTTTCTCTCCCTATTTATACTTAGTGGTCTTTCTGAAAATTCCTTGGTTCGTCGGTTGGCGGATGAAATGTTTCACATGTATGGTCATGCTTCTAACTTATTCCATACTTACCCACTTTTTCGATTGTGGGTGGCAGGTTCAACATTGCTCCCCTGGCTTCCGGGGGTCCGTGATATAAATATTGGTCGTGGTGCCCCGCCCTCACACCCTATTTACTGTTACACATTTTTCCAGTCAAAAAAATATGATGCATACAATTTTACGCTTGTTTAGTCCTTCTGATGGACAATATACAATGCATATGCTTGTTATAATTGTTTTGTAGTAGACACGATTTTAATAAAAGAAAAATGAAGAGAATGGGGATAAAGATCTTATTTCCCCAAAACATACCTCCTCACTTAATAGGCACATGATGATTCAAATAATTTACACATGGTTCAACAAGAGTCCATTAGGTGGCCTTATTTAGTCCATCTGATGTTCATCTGCACATGCTTTCATTAGAAAAAGTTGGACTAGTGACATGACCATGAGCAATCAGTCATCTCATACATCAATAGACTGACAAGGTGAAAGGTAAATATGTGTACGCTCTTCTCCTATTATGTTTACCAAGAAAATATCCTCAGTTATTTATTCATATATGGCATGGTGAATATGTTGATGTCATCTTCAATACATGGTTTGCAGTTCATAAGAAGTATCAACAAATAGAAGCGATACGCCGAACATAGCATAGGTTTCACAGACTAAGAGGTGTGGTTGCAAAACTCTGGCTCCATAGTTCATCGAAGTTATGTGTGTACTTGTAGATTTATGCCAATGAAACAATAATGCAAAAAAAAAAAAAAAATGCACACTACCATTCACTTTAGTTTTCCTGTTCAAAAATTGTCACCAAGTCTAGAGTTGTAACACGCAAAGTACTATCAATAGAGGTCTTAAACAACCACTGAACTAGACAAGTGTTTGTCGGGGACATAATGGTCGTCTATAGCACCTACTTGGACAATGCAAACAAAACAAGATCCATTATGCGTGTTGACATGACAGAAAAGGAGGCCATGATGACAGTGACACTGACTATTCCTACACAGCTTGTCCAGAAACGTGCAGAAAAGATATTGTCGGGTAATGGGATATCCATTACAAATTTTAATATATTGCCCAAAACAGTATATGACCATGGTGATTGTGATCGGATTATTTCTCTCAACGAAACAAGTGTTGTGGAAAAAATTCTCGTTGTTTGTTCAACTTACCGTTTCATCCTGGACACGACCATCAACCAACTTCCACAGAGCAATGATATTTACCCAATCGGTACCATTGTTGTAGTTGTCACACTAGCGAGAAAACATGGCTTGCAACACATTCTCCATATAAAGGATGGAGAGTTGGACACCAACAAGGTAATGGTATCGCTTTCCATATCCAGTTTTTTCCTTTACTTTTGCATGTGCATGTATCTCGAGTAAGTTACAAAAATATTGCGTTGTTCCATGTTGCAGCTACAATTTTTCGATACCTATTCAAATTTGTTTTCGTCAATGTAACAACAATTGCATAAAGGGTAGTTTCCACTTATGCTCTTCAAAACTATAACAAAGAAAAAGGATGTTAGAGAAAGGATCTTTCGCACAACCCAAACAATGTTTGTAACAGAGTTGTGACCATATATAGCACAGGATCTGAAGAAACTAGCTATGTCTACAATTGTTGTGCGTATACATCCCACATAATCATCTTCACTTTGCTTATACAAATAGCCTTCACCAAATTTCTGCGGCTTGTTTTATTTTATTTTTTTTTTTTAGGGGAGAGGGTGCAGTTGCGTATTATATTATTCAATGTATTAATTCATATGCTCGCATTCCTAGGTTGAATGTGTTTTGGTTGTAGCGAATGCGTACTCGAGCCCCTTTGAACCTATATGTGTGAAATGAAACTCTCCTACTTCTTCTTCCTCTTTGATATGTGATGATACGATTGATTGTTTGAGATCCGGTGAAAAATTTCCATATATATATGGGCATTGCCTCAATGCTGCCATCTGAACCGTAGAAAACACAATCATGCATTGTACAGTTAGGCATCCTTTGTTACAAAATGTGCTTCCTAATTTGGCAGAATTGTCGTATGAAACATATCCACAGAAAAAGGCAAGCAATGTCTACATGTTGCACGAGTTTCGAATACACAACACATTTACCTTAAATGAGGACAATGCAATTTTGCATATCAGTTGAAGAAGGTTAAAAAAACAAAAAAACATATCAAACTTTGGTAGAAACCGAAAATATCTCATGTGTCTCTGTAATATGTATTCAACATCCATATGAATGTTGGTCGGACTCGAGTACTTGAGATTGCGTGCACATAAGATTGTTCGGTCCAAAAATGGGAAGCATGGAAGCAAACCCCATATATCCCATGGCCCCGGTTATTTTCTCTTGGGAACATATACCAGATGTAAGAGAAAACAAATTCTGCAACGTCTTTTCTTTGTATATCAAATTGTTTGATGCAAAGGTCGATGTGTCATGCTCTATGGAACCTTGTGGGAACTTGCTTGTGGCCTGTTTGAAGTTTAGTTGGTTCTTGGTTGTATGCTTCTTCTATCAAATTGTATATCGCGAAACTCTGAGTGTTGTTTGGAGGACACGGGACAATAGAATTAAAAACAAATTGCCAGCTAGCCTGCAAATCCGCTTGTTAATTTGTATGGCGCTGTGACACAAATGTAATATGTGGCTTGTTTTAGCATTTTCCTTGATCGATGAACTTGGTAAAATTAATCTCTTGGAATAATTTGAAATCAACGAATATATATTGTGCAAAGTCAAATTGTGTTATCATATCAACAAGAGGCCCTTAAAATTCAAATTGGTCATTGTTATGCTTGCGATGATAGAATTTAAAAAAACTTTCTTTTGTTTCCTTAATTTTTTTTTTTAAATAAGTGATTTAACATCCTTTGATAATTTTATGTAATTAAATTATACACTATCAATATTTAATATTAAAAATTTAGTATTTGAAAATAATATTTTTATATAATGTTAGCTAGGATGACCATCCGTAAACAATCACAATCTTGAGCCCGCTAGTCCTGCAGTCCGTCTGTCAATTTGTATATTGCGGAACTCCTAGTGTTGTTTGGAGGGCACGGGACAGTAGAAGTGAAATGTTGAGCCAGCCAGCTCGCAATTCCGCCTGTCAATTTATATATCGTGGAATTATGGGTGCTATTTGTAGGACACGAAACAATAGAGGCTCAATTTTGAGCCCGCCAGCCCGAAAACCTGCAATCCAAAAAGTGGCTAAGTATGGAATGAGGGATCCATGCATGCTCTATAAAATCTCATGTCCATACTTTATAAAAGTACATATTCAGTATGTATTACTCGTTTCTCGAAAAATTTCTCGGTGCGGAAATTGGCGGAGGCACGTGTTCATATTTTCACTTACTTTTATATCACAAGCCCGACGAATCGCTTCTCCATTTCAAATTGTACAATTTTTTTTGTCTACTTAAATTATACAATATCAATGTTTAATATTAATAATTTAGTATTGAAAATAATGTATTTAGATCATGTTAGATAGTTGATAGGGATTACCATTCGCAAACAATCACAATCTTGAGCCCGCCAGCCCTAGAGTTCGTATGTCACTTTGTATATCGCGGAACTTCGACTGCTAATTGGAGGACATAGAACAATAGAAGTGCAATGTTGAGCCAGCCAGCCCGCAGGTCCGCTTGTCAATTTGTATATCACAAAATTCTTGGTGCTATTTGTAGGGCACAGAACAATATAGGCCCAATTTTGAGCCCACTAGCCCAAGAACCCGCGATCCAAAAAGTGGCTAAGTATGGAATGCGGGATTCGTACATGCTTTATAAAATCTCATGTCCATACTTTATAGAAGTGCATATTTAGTATGTATTACTCATTTTTCGAAAAATTTCTAGGTGCAGAAGTTGGCGGATTCACGTCTTTAGATTTCACCTACATTTATATCACCAGCCCGACCGACCCCTTCCCTGTTTTATATTGTACAAACTTTTTGGCTCGCGGTTTTCCAAATAGGAGAGTTACCAGATAGGCAGGTTCAATATTGATAATTTTATGTAATTAAATTGTACAATATCAATATTTAATATTAATCATTTAGTATTTGAAAATAATTTTTTTTAGATAATGTTACATAGGATGACCATCCGTAAACATTCGCAATCTTAATACTGCCAATCCTGTAGTCTGTCTGCCAAATTGTATATCGCAGAACTCCGAGTACTGTTTGGAGGACACGAGACAATCGAAGTGCAATGTTGAACCAGAGAGCCCACAATTCCACCTGTCAATTTGTATATCGTGGAACTCTAGGTGCTATTTGTAGGACATGGAACAATATAGGCCCATTTTTTAGCCCGCCAGCCTGAGAACCCACGATCCAAAAAGTGGCTAAGTATGGAATGAGGGATCTGTACATGCTCTATAAAATCTCATGCCCATACTTTATAAAAGTACATATTTAGTATGTATTACTTGTTTCCTCCGAGTGTTGTTTGGAAGACACAGAACAATAGAAGTGCAATGTTGAGCCAGCCAGTTCACAAGTCCTCTTGTCAATTTGTATATTGCGGAACTCCGGGTGCTATTTGTAGGATATAGAGTAATAGAGGCCCAATTTTGATCCCACCATCCTGAGAACCCGCGATCCAAAAAGTGGCCAAGCATGGAGTGCGGTATCCATACATGCTCTATAAAAATCTCATGACCATACTTTATAAGAGTACATATTTAGTATGTGTTACTTATTTTTCAGATAATTTCTAGGTGTGGAAGTTGGCGGATTCACGTCTTCACATTTCACTTACTTTTATATCACCAGCCCGACGGACCGCTTCCCCATTTCATATTGTAATAAATGAATATAAACTGCCCAAAGTCCAATTGTGCTATCATATCAACACGAGGACCTTAAAATTCAAATAGCTCGCAAGTCCGCTTGTCAATTTGTATATCGGAGAACTCTGGGTGTTATTTGTAGGGCATAGAACAATACAATTTAACAAAATATTATCACATATTAATAATGAATACGATATTTAATATTAATATTATAGGATATATCAAATCAAGTATCCTTGAGATGACACCTAGCCACTTTTTGGATCGCGGGTTCTCAGGCTCAAATTTGGGCCTGTATTGTTTTGTGCCCTATAAATAGAACCCAAAATTCTGCATTATACAAATTCACAGGTGGACCTGCGGGCTGGCTGGCTCAACATTGCACTCCTATTGTTTTGTTTCCTCCAAACAACACTCAGAGTTCCGCAATATACATATTGACATACATACTCTAGGGTTGGCAACCTCAAGATTGCGCTTGTTTACGGATGGTTATCCCTATCAACTATCTAACATTATATAAAAACATTATTTTCAATACTAAATTATTAATATTAAATATCGATACTATACAATTTAACTAGACAAAAAAATTTGTACAATATGAAACGGGAAAGCAGTCGGTCGGGCTGGTGATATAAAAGTAATTTAAATCTGAAGATGCAAATCCGCCAACTTCCGCAGCAAGAAGTTTTCTGAAAAACGATTAATACATACTTAATATGTACATTTATAAAATATGGACATCAGATTTTATACAACATGTACGGATCCCGCATTCCATACCTAGACACTTTTTGGATCGCGGGTTCTCGGGTTGGCGGGCTCAAAATTGTTCCTCTATTGTTCCTTGTCCTACAAATAGCACCCATAATTTCACGTTATACAAATTTACAAGCGGACCTACGGGCTAGCTGGCTCAACATTGCACTCCTATTGTTTCATGTCATCCAAACAACAGTCGGAGTTCCGCGATATACAAATTGAAAGACAGACTCCAGGGATGGAAACCTCAAGATTGCGATTGTTTACGGACAAATTGACAAAAAGACTCCAGGGCTGGAGGCCTCAAGATTGCGATTGTTTACGGATTGTAATCCCTATCAAGTATCTAACATTATAAAAAAACATTATTTTCAATACTAAATTATTAATATTAAATATTGATATCGTACAATTTAATTAGACAAAAAATTTTGT
>JASDQU010507616.1:40603-67369 GCA_032191745.1 Picea mariana | reverse complement strand
TTATAAAAGTACATATTAAGTATGTACTTTTATAAAATATGGACATCATATTTTATACAGCATGTACGGATCCCGCATTCCATACCTAGGCACTTTTTGGATCGCGGGTTCTCGGGCTGGCCGACTCAAAATTGGGCCTCTATTGTTCTGTGTCCTACAAATAACACCTATAATTCTGCATTATACAAATTGACAAGCGGACCTGCGGTCTGGCTGGCTCAACATTGCACTCCTATTGTTCTGTGTCATCCAAACAACAGTCGGAGTTCCGCGATGTACAAATTGACAGACAATTCCTGGGTTGGCGGCCTCAAGATTGCGATTGTTTATGGACAAATTGACAGATGGACTCCAGGGCTGGCGACCTCAAGATTGCGATTATTTACGGATGGTAATCCCTATGAACTATATAACATTATCTAAAAACATTATTTTCAATACTAAATTATTAATATTAAATATTGATATCGTACAATTTAATTAGACAAAAAAGTTTGTTCAATATGAAATGGGAAAGCGGTTGGTCGGGCTAGTGATATAAAAGTAAATGAAATCTGAGGATGTGAATCCACCAACTTCCGCACCAAGATTTTTTTCAAACAAACGAGTAATACATACTTAATATGTACTTTTATAAAGTATGGACATGAGATTTTATAGAGCATGTACGGATCCCTTATTCCATACTTGGCCACTTTTTGGATCGCGGGTTCTCAAGCTGGCTGGCTCAAAATTGGGCCTCTATTGTTCCGTGTCCTACAAATAGCATCCAAGAGTTCTGTGATATACAAATTGATAGGGGGACTTGTGGGTTGGTTGTCTCAACATTGCACTTCTATTTTTTTGTGTCCTCCTAACAGCACTCGGAGTTCCGCGATGTACAAATTGACAGACGGACTCCAGGGCTAGAGGGGTCAAGATTGATATTGTTTACGGATGGTGATTCGTATCAACTATCTAACACTACCTAAAAACATTATTTTCAATACTAAAGTATTGATATTGTACAATTTAATTACATAAAACTATTAAAGGATGTTAAATATCTTATTTAAAAGAAAAACTCGCGTATTCGAAAACTGGCATTCCAAAATTTTTTTGCAATATGAAACGGGGAAGAGGTCAGTCAGGCTGGTGATATAAGAGTGGGTGGAAATCTGAACACGTGTATCCGCCAACTTCTGCACCTAGAAATTTTCCGAAAAACGAGTACTACATACTAAATATGTACTTTTATAAAGTATGGACATGAGATTCTATAGAGCATGTACGGATCCCTCATTCCATACTGAGCCACGTTTTGGATCGCGGGTTCTCGGGTTGGCGGGCTCAAAATTGGGCCTCTATTGTTCTGTTCCCTACAAATAGCACCCAGAGTTCCGCAATATACAAATTGACAAGAGGACTTGTGGGCTATTTGAATTTTAAGGCCCTCGTGTTGATATGATAGCACAATTGGACTTTGGGCAGTTTATATTCATTTATTAGAATATGAAATGGGGAAGCGGTCCATCGGGATGGTGATATAAAAGTAAGTGAAATGTGAAGACGTGAATATGCCAACTTTCGCACCTAGAAATTCTCGCTTGTTCCGTGATATACATTTTGCACCCAACAATTTCGTCATATACATTTTGCACCCAACAATTCCGGACTCGTCGGTTGGCAGACTAGCGGGTTCACATTTATAGTCATGCTTATGTATCATGATTCTGACCGACCACGACATGAGATTTAGTAATTTATAGAATATTATAACATTGTACCAAGATTTATTACTCGTTTTTTGGAAAATTTCTAGGTGCGGAAGTTGGCGGATTCACGTCTTCAGATTTCACTTACTTTTGTATCACCAGCGCAATCGAGCACTTCCCCGTTTCATATTGTACAAACCTTTTTGGCTTGCGGTTTTTCAAATAGGTGAGTTACTGGATAGGCATGTTCAATATTGCGTTTCCATTGTTCTATCGCCTGCAAACAACACTTTGACTTCCGCGATCTACAAATTAGCAAACAATTTGAAATAAAATAATATATACTATGCGAAGTCTAATGGAACAATAATATCAATGAGAGGACATTAAAATTCAAATTATTCGTTGTTATATTTGTGGTGAAGCTAACAGTATAGAAAATTTACTTAAACATCCAAAAAAATGATTTTCTTGTAACTTTTCGATGCTTCTCTTAAACAAACAGATCCTATAAACTATAAACATCGCTTACTGTAACTATTCCTTGATTGAAGAACCTATTAATATGTTTAATGAACTCCATAGTTACTGTTAAGACCATCAATGGTGCTTTCTTATAGCAATTCTCGCTTCCGAAAATTGCCATTTGCTTTCTCTTTTCCGTCTTCTTTCCCTTTCTTACTCATTTTTTCGGAAAATGTGTAGGTGCGGGATTTGGAGGATTCACATCTTCATATTTTCATTGTTAATTTTATATCACCATCCCAACCAATCACTTCCCCATTTCATATTGAACAATCTTTTTGAATTGTGGGTTCCTGCATAGGCGGGTATATCTTCTGGCCCTTTTTTTGTAACCCGCCTGACCGCTTTCCATACTTGGGCATTTCTTGGAATCTGTTTCACAGGTTGGCGGGTGGACGAAATGTACAATTCTTGGTCGCAAGTCGCCATTACTGCTACCTTCTCACTTATTTCCAGATATTCAATTATTATGCTATAATGCTAGAAGATTTGTCATTACTACGAATTAAACCAAGATTTGCGGAGAAGAGTGTTATCATTTCCAAGTATTCATTTCAAACATGATGCAACCTGTTTCATGCACCAGCCGGTTGGCACCTTTAAGAAATCTCTAATCATTAATCTCTCTTCCCCATCACTGCCACCTTCACACTTTTTTCTAAATATGCAATTAGTGAGATTTAATGGTAATAGCTCATTCTGCACGAACCCTGGAAATTGTGATTGATCAACGAAAGGCTTGAGGAGATATTCCATTGATACACATTAAACCATAATTTGTGGGGGGTTATATTATCCCTCCCCAATTTTCATTTCAAACATCATCTGGAGAAAACGAAAAATTATTGTTAACTTGTGGCAGCAGTTCTGTCCTGATACATTAAACACATTCGGGCATAATCGTCAAAGGTTCCATTACTCCAGGGCATATTCTTACTACTCATCTCCCTCTGCCCAGGAGCAAAAAAGGAGATGGTCTATTGGTACACCGAGAGATATATTTCAAGCCAAAGAATTCTAAGACAACCTTGCCTGCTTAGAGAACCTTCCCAGTTTCATTGATGGCTGGCGCAGAGGTTAATCTCATGGATTTTGAGCCTGAAGAAGATGATCTGATGGACGATGATACGACAATGGATAATGGAAATGCAGAGATTGTTCCCACTCATGCGCCCAAATTGAAATCAACCATAATGGGCGGAAATTCCTAGCTCAGTGATGGTTGTCCTGACAATACAAAAAGGAATTTTAGAAAAGAAACTGACGTTGAACGCAATAACCACTTTGCAGCTTGAAAGTAGGAATTCCAGAGGTCCAAATTAGTTTGTTCTGGGTAGAAGATTTTCACTGTAGGGAAATGATATGTTGATGCTCCCAAAGATATATTTCAAGAAAAAAAAATATTCAATTATGGGACTGTTGTCCTGTTCTTTGGATATAAAATTAACATCTTCGAGAGTGAGGACCAGAACTCCCACTGGTGCAAGGCATATTTCTACTAGTCATATCCTTCCACCTAGAATGGACTAATTTGGGCCTCTGAAATTGCACGTGCAACTTGTGTCCCTGAATTTTTTTCGACTGTGCAGAAATAGTTTATAGTTGTCTCCTAACTTTCACTTAAGGGATATTCCATTTTCCCTAAAATGTTTTTCGCGTTCTTCCTCACGAGAATCTTGTGAAAACTATCAATTTTACCATGGGATGATTCATCGAGGAGAAAACTGCAAGGCTCTTGCATACTACAGATCTTGTGCCTGTGTTTTTGGAAGATACGTTCAATGTTTTGGCCCGAAGAACTCGGTCCAATTTGTAAGGATAGATGTACAATACTCGATGTTTTTTTTTTTAATTGGATTTGGTATTAAAAAAAATTGCCTTGGAGTCTTCGTTGCTGGTTCTTTTCTGGATTTATGGTTTCATCTCATCGGCATGGTTCGGTGGTCTCATAGTTCTTCAATCCACTAGGATTTTATGAAAACAAAAAATGGATTACACACAGTTTCAAACCAATGTTCAATTCTATTCAAAATGCAGAGAGAACATAGCAATATCAAAGAAGAATGTTGCAGCAAAATCGTCATTCTTGTTTCTAGACATGCAATTATTAAGTTTTAATGCTAACAAATCCTAATGCAAGAAGTTTAATACTTATGTTAATATGTTACATTCATGGAAGAATGTATCAAGAACACACTTAGACCCACACATTGCAATAAAATCTAATCTTCAACAAAGCATTTGTCGAAAATTAGTAGAAAATTAAGTTTACTACTTAAGTTAATATGTTACAGTCATAGAAGAATGTATCAAGAACACACTTACACCCACACATTGCAATAAAATATAATATTCAACAAAGCATTTTCTGAAAATTAGTACAAAATGATGGTTTTGCAACAATGGTTCTTGTTTGAAACCAATTCGCTCTTACGAAAACTGCCCTCTGCATTTCTATTTTCCAACACTTTTATCTCTTGTAGTTTCCCTTCCTAGTTACTTAACATTTTTTTTTCCAAAATTCCCTTGCTGCGCGGGTTGGCGGATTCACGTGTTTCAACTGAGTTTTTTCCCTTTGTCTAAATTGGGCCTCGATTGTTCCATGTCCTACAAGTAGCACCTAGAGTTTCGCGATATACAAATTGACTGGCGAACTCCGTGCTGGCTGGCTCAACATTGCACTTCTATTTTTCTGTGACCTCCTAACAACATTCAAAGCTCCACGATATACAAATTGACACACAGTCTCCAGGACTGGCGATCTCAAGATTACCATTGTGTATGGATGGAAAAGTGCTAAAATGAGCCACATACTACATCTGCGTCACATAAGTTATATTAAAGGGAAAATTATTTCCTCTATAGTTATGTGTCCTACAAACAACACCTAGAGTTCCACACTATACAAAATGATAGTTGGACTTGTGGGCTGGATGGCTAAAAAAATGACTTGGAGTTCCACGATATACAAATTGACACACAAAGCATACAACCAAGATCGTATTACTAGTCGTTTTTTTTCTGTTCCAGCCAACTTCCCACTTCTTTCCAAGTATATATCTTGGCAAGAAATGGGATATCTGTTACAGATGTGAATATATTGGCCCTTATTTTCCGTCTTCTATACTTGGCCAAATATCCATTTCTCTTTTCCCTTAACTTTATCTTTCTAGTCACTTATTCGTTTTTTTCGAAAATTTCTGGCTGCGCGCGTGGGTGGACTTGCGGGTTCAGGTTTGCACTCATGCTCTTATATCATGACACCGATCGACCGCTTCCCCATTCCATACCCAAACACTTCTCTGACCATGGATTCTCGGTAGGCGAGCTCTAGATTGGAACTTTATTGTTCCATGACCTACGAACAGTAGTGTCACTTCCGCGATATAAAAATTTACAACTACTGACTCAGATCATACCATCTTCCATATTATAGTCTACCTATCATGCCCTCTTCCATGGTACACATTTTTCACTAAAAACTTCCGACAAGTATAATTTCACCGTCGGGTCCTGACGTCTTTTGTGGAACTATTGTCACCCCATTTTGAAGCCCGTCTATCTACTTTCCATACTTCGTGATTTCTTCAAATTTCTTACGCGGATCATCGTTTTGGCGAGTTCAAGAAATATCCAGTTCCTAATCATTGTTTGTTGTGCCCACGCCATTTTTCAATTGGCAATTACCAATTATATATAATATCTTATTTCTAAGCATGCAATTAGCAAGCGTTAATTTCAAACATCATGGAATGTCATTTGTGCGTCGTCCAGTTGGTTTGTTCATGAATACTTCAACCCTCTCTTCTGAGAACGAGTCTGCCAAACCGTTTCCCTATTCCATACTTAGCCACTTTCCCGGAATTCTGCAAATATACAAATCGGCCATTGAACTGCCCATCATGCTCTCTTTCGTTTTACATGTTTTGCAGTCAAAAATTTCGATACATAAAATTTGACCATGGAACACTCGCCTCTCCTGAGTATCCCCATAACCCTATTTTGAATACTATTCAACCGCTTTTCATACCTTGCCAATCAGTCCTTGCTCTCCCCCGTCTCCTTGTCCTTCGCACTTGTCTATAATAAAAGAAAAAAAATGTTTTAATATATATATATATATATATATATATATATATATATATATATATATATATATGTCTTGTTTCTAAATATGCAATTACTGACATTTAATTCTAACATCTCATCATCCAGGAACCGTATAGATTTTCATTGATGGGCGAACAACTCGAGGAGATATCATATTAATACGCATTAAACCAAGATTTGTGGGGGGTTATATTATCCCTTCCAAGTGTTGATTTCGAAATCATGGAATGTAGTTCATTGTATTTTGTGTGTTCCCACATTCAAACAAGCAGAATAGATGGAGAAAACGATGGAGTCTTGATTGCATCGGTTGAAGAGGAGATATAAAGGTGCATTCTTGACTATCTTTTAGACTATTCGTTGAGTCTCTTTTACTGTATGTACATATTACTCGTTCTCCAGTGCATACCAATTTCCATTCACGTTCATTGAATTTTGTGTGTTCCCAGATTCAATCAAACAAAATAGCTAGAGAAAACGACAGAGTCTTGACTTCATCGGTTGAAGAGGAGATAGAAAGGTGCATGTTTGTACTATTATTTCATATTGAGTTGTTTTGTATTCCATTTATTGTCTGTATATGTGTTCACCTAGTTTATTGTATGTATATGTTGCGTACCTTCCTACATAATAACTTATCTTCATTACATCTCTTCTTGCATACTAACCTACTTCATGTGCATTGTATTTCTCTGCATTGCTACATTTAAACAAACATAATGGCTGGAGAGGACAATGGACTCTTTGGCAGGAATGTAGATGAGGAATTACAAAGGTGGATACCTGTACTCTTATTTCATATTCCAGTGTTCATTTTTTCATTTATTGTCTGTATATTTTTTGTGCTTATTATGCTGCTTTGCACCTTTTTTATTTTTTATTTTTTCTTTGTTCTTTTCTTCCTTCAAATATAATATCTTTCTGCATATTCTCATGCGAATCATATTCTGTTTGTTGTTACATTGGAATAAATAGAACTTTTTCTCTTTCTTTTACATGTCTGTCTTCATACTAAGTTGCCTTCATTTCTACTGCATATTTGGCATTGCTACCTTGGAAGAAACAGGTTGGTTGGATAGGAAGATGAATTTTTTTGTGCAACAACAAAGGGTTTTGTGGTACAATCTTCAAAAACATATACGAACTGTGCTGGTAAATTAAATATACAAACCGGGTGGGGGAATACAATATTAGACTAGACACCGATGACTTGGCAGCAATGGGCCTTTTTTCTCTCCCTATTTATACTTTTTCCATTTTGTATTGTCCCTTTTGTTTTCTAATTAATCTGCTTAGTGGTATTTCCGAAAATGCCTTGGTTCGTCGATTAGCGGATGAACGGTTTCACATGTATGGTCACACTTCTACCTTATTCCATACTTACCCAGTTTGTCGATTGCGGGTGCCGGGATGGCAGGTTCAAAATTTCTCCCTTGGCTTCCGAGGGTCCGCGATATACAAATTGGCCGTGGTGCCCTGCCCTCACACCTTGTTTACTGTTACACATTTTTCCAGTCAAAAAAATCAGATGCATACAATTTTAAACTTGTTTAGTCCTTCTTATGGACAATATACAATGCATATTCTTGTTATAATTATTTTGTAGTAGTCACCATTTTAATAAAAACAATGAAGAGAATGGGGATAAAGATCTTGTTTCCCCAAAACATACCTCCTCACTTAATAGGCACACGATGATTCAAATAATTTACACATGGTTCAACAAGAAGGAATTAGGTGACCTTATTTAGTCGATCTGATGTTCATTTGCACATGCTTGCATCAGAAAACGTTGGACTAGTGACATGGCCATGAGCAGTCAGTCATCCCAGACATCAGCAGACAGACAAGGCCAAAGGTAAAGATGCATATGCTCTTCTCCTAGTATGTTTACCAAACAAATATCCTCGACTATTTATTCATCTATGGCATGGTGAATATGTTGATGTCATCTGCAATACATCGTTTGCAGTTCACAAGAATATCAACAAGTACAAGCGAGACGTCGAACATAGCATAGGTTCCATAGACTAAGAGGTTTGGTTTCAAAACTCTGGCTCCATAGTTAATCGAATTTATGCGTGTACTTGTAGATTTATGCTAGTGAAACAATAATACAAAAAAAACAAATGCACAATACCATTCACTTTAGTTTTTCTGTTCAAAAATTTTCACCAGGTCTAGAGTTGTAACACCCAAAGTACTATCAATAGAGGGCTTGAACAACCGTCGAACTGGACAAGTGTTTGTCGGGGACATAATGATCGTCTATAACACCTACTTGGACAAGGAAAACAAAACTAGATTCATTATGCGTGTTGACATGACAGACAAGGAGGCCATGATGACAGTGACACTGACTATTCCTACACAACTTGTCCAGAAATATGCAGAAAATATATTGTTGGGTAATGGGATATCCATTACAAATTTTAATATATTGCCCAAAAAAGTATATGACTCTGGTGATTGTGACCGGATTATTTCGCTCAATGAAAAAAGTGTTGTGGAAAAAAATCTTGTTGTTTGTTCAACTTATTTTTTCATCCCGGATGCGACTATTAGTTAACTTGCACAGAGCAGTGATATTTACCCAATCAGAACCATTGTCGTAGCTGTCACACTAGCGAGGAAACTTTGCTCGCAACACATTCTCCATATAAAGGATGGAGAGTCGGACAATGACAAGGAAATGGTATCGCTTTCCATATCCAGTTTTGTCCTTTACTTTTTCATGTGCATGTATCTTGGGTAAGTTACACAAATATTTCACGGTTCCATGTTGCAGCTGCAATTGTTCAATACCTATTCAAATTTGTTTTCGTCAAAGGAACAACAATTGCATAAAGGGCAGTTTCCACTTATGTTATTAAAAAATATAACAAAGAAAAGGGATGTTAGAGAAAGGATCTTTTGCACAACCCAAGCAACGTTTGTAACCGAGTTGTGACCAGATATAGCACATGATCTAAAGAAACTAGCTAGGTCTACAACTGTTGTGCATATACATCCCACATATCTCATATCTCATGTGTCTCTATAATATTTCTTCAACATCCAGATGAATGTTGGTCGGAGTCAAGTACTTGAGATTTCATGCGCATAAGATTGTTCGGTCCAAAAATGGTAAGCATGGAAGCAAACCCCATATATCCCATGGCCCTGGTTATTTTTTCCTGGGAACATATACCAGATGTAAGAGAAAATGAATGTCACGATGTATTTTCTTTGTATATCAAATTATTTGATGCAAAGGTTGATGTGTCATGCTCTATGGAACCTTGTGGGAACTTGCTTGCGGCCTGTTTGAAGTTTAGTTGGTTCCTGGTTGTATGCTTCGTCTGTCAATTTGTATAGTGCGAAACTCTGAGTGTTGTTTGGAGGACACAGAGGACAATAGAATTGCTATTTTTTTGCCAGCTAGTCTGCAAATCCTCCTGTCAATTTGTATGGCGTTGTGACACAAATGTAATATGTGGCTTGTTTTAGGATTTTTCTTTGATCGATGAACTTGGTAAAATTAATCTCCTGGAATAATTTGAAATCAACGAATATATACTGTGTGAAGTCCAATTGTGTTATCATATCAACAAGAGGCCCTTAAAATTCAAATTGGTCGTTGTTATTCTTGCGGTGATAGAATTTAAAAAAACTTTGTTTGGTTTCCTTCATTTTTTTTAAAATAAGCGATTTAACATCCTTTGATAATTTTATGTAATTAAAATTTACACTCTCAATATTTAATATTAAAATTTTAGTATTTGAAAATAATGTTTTTATATAATGTTAGATAGGATGACCATTCGTAAAAAATCACAATCTTGAGCCCGTCAGTCCTGTAGTTTGTCTGTCAATTTGTATATCGCGGAACTTCGAGTGTTGTTTGGAGGACACGGGAAAATAGAAGTGCAATGTTGAGCCAATCAGCCCGCAATTCCACTTCTCAATTTGTATATCGCGGAACTCTGGGTGCTATTTGGAGGACACAAAAAAATAGAGGCCCAATTTTGAGCTCACCATCCCAAGAACCCGCGATCCAAAAAGTGGCTAAGTATGGAATGAGGGATCCGTGCATGCTTTATAAATTCTCATGACCATACTTTATAAAAGTACATATTTAGTATGTATTACTCGTTTCTCGAAAAATTTCTTGGTGCGGAAGTTGGCGGAGGCACATGTTCAGATTTCCACTTACTTTTATATCACCAGCCCAACCTACCGCTTCCCCGTTTCAAATTGTACAAACTTTTTTGTTTACTTAAATTGTATAATATCAATGTTTAATATTAATAATTTATAATTGAAAATAATGTATTTAGATAATTTTAGATAGTTGATAGGGATTACCATCTGTAAACAATCATAATCTTGAGCTCGCCAGCCCTGGAGTCCATATGTCACTTTGTATATCGCGGAACTCCGACTATTGATTGGAGGACACAGAACAATAGAAGTGCAATGTTGAGCCATTCATCTCGCAGGTACGCTTGTCAATTTTTATATCACGGAATTATCGGTGCTATTTGTAGGGCACAGAACAATACAAGACCAATTTTGAGCCCAATAGCCCGAGAACCCGCGATCCAAAAAGTGGCTAAGTATGGAATGTGGGATCCATACATGCTCTATAAAATCTCATGTCCATACTTTATAGAAGTGCATATTTAGTATGTATTACTTATTTTTCGAAAAATTTCTAGGTGCGGAAGTTGGCAGATTCATGTCTTCAAATTTCACCTACTTTTATATCATCAACCTGACTGACCCCTTCCCCATTTCATATTGTACAAACTTTTTGGCTCATGGTTTTTCGAATAGGCGAGTTACCGGATAGGCGTGTTCAATATTGATAATTTTATGTAATTAAATTGTACAATATCAATATTTAATATTAATCATTTAGTATTTGAAAATAATGTTTTTTAGATAATGTTACATAGGATGACCATCTGTAAACATTCACAATCTTGAGCCCGCCATTCGTGGAGTTCGTCTGTCAATTTGTATATCGCGGAAATCCGAGTGTTGTTTGGAGGACACGGGACAATAGAAGTGCAATGTTGAACCAACCAGCCCGCAAGTCCACCTGTGAATTTGTATATCACGGAACTCTAGGTACTATTTGTAGGACACAGAACAATAGAGGCCCATTTTTGAGCCTGCCAGCCCGAGAACCTACAATCCAAAAAGTGGCTAAGTATGGAATGAGGGATCCGTACATGCTCTATAAAATCTCATGTCCATACTTTATAAAAGTACATATTTAGTATGTAATACTTGTTTCCTCCTATTTAGAAGACATAGAAGAATAGAAGTGCATTGTTGAGCCAACCAGTCCGCAAGTCCTCCTGTCAATTTGTATATTGCGGAACTTTGGGTGCTATTTGTAAGATAAAGAATAATAGAGGCCCAATTTTTATCCCACCAGCCCGAGAACCCGCGATGCAAAAAGTGGCCAAGTATGGAATGTGGGATTTGTACATGCTCTATAAAAATCTCATGTCCATACTTTATAAGAGTACATCTTTAGTATGTGTTACTTGTTTTTCAGATAATTTCTAGGTGCGTAAGTTGGCAGATTCACATCTTCACAGTTCACTTACTTTTATATCACCAGCCCGATGGACCTCTTCCTCATTTCATATTGTAATAAATGAATATAGACTGCCCAAAGTCCAATTGTGCTATGATATCAACACGAGGGCCTTCAAATTCAAATAGCCCGTAAGTCCGCTTGTGAATTTTTATATCGCGAAACTCTGGGTGTTATTTGTAGGGCACATAACAATAAAATTTAACAAAACATTATCACATATTAATAATGAATACGATATTTAATATTAATATTATAGGATATATATCATTAATTTTACATTATAGTTTATTTATTAATAATTGAACTATGTTTTCCTATTGAATCAAGTAGCCTTGAGATGATACCTACCCACTTTTTGGATCACAAGTTCTTGGGATGGCGGACTCAAAATTGGGCTTGTATTATTCTGTGCCCTACAAATAACACCTAGAATTTTGCGTTATACAAATTGATAGGTAGACCTGTGGGCTGGCTAGATCAACATTTCTCTCGTATTGTTCTGTGTCTTCCAAACGAGACTCGGAGTTCCACGATATACATATTGATAGATAGACTCCAGAGCTGGCGGCCTCAAGATTGCGCTTGTTTACAGATGTAATGCCTATTAGCTATCTAACATTATCTAAAAACATTATTTCCAATACTAAATTATTAATATTAAATATTGATATTTTATAATTTAACTAGACAAAACATTTTGTACAATATGAAATGGGAAAGTGGTCAGTTGGGCTGGTGATATAAAAGTAACTAAAATCTGAAGACTCGAATCCACCAACTTCCACAGAAAGAAGTTTTTTGAAAAAAAGATTAATACATACTTAATATGTACTTTTATAAAATATGGACATCAGATTTTATACAGCATGTACGGATCCCGCATTCCATACCTAGGCACTTTTTGGATCGCGGGTTCTGGGGCTGGTAGGCTCAAAATTGGGCCTCTATTGTTTTGTGTCCTACAAATAGCACCCAGAATTCCACGTTATACAAATTGAAAAGCGGACCTGCGGGCTGGCTGGCTCAACATTGCACTCCTATTGTTCTGTGTCATCCAAACAACAGTCAGAGTTCCACAATATGCAAATTGATAGATGAACTCCAGGGCTGGCGACCTCAAGATTGCAATTGTTTACGGACAAATTGACAGACAAAATCCAGGACTGGCGGCCTCAAGAT
Source organism: Picea mariana (assembly GCA_032191745.1). Classification (NCBI taxonomy): domain Eukaryota; kingdom Viridiplantae; phylum Streptophyta; class Pinopsida; order Pinales; family Pinaceae; genus Picea; species Picea mariana. The sequence continues at coordinate 54,265 of JASDQU010507616.1, read as the reverse complement.
TGCGATTGTTTACAAATGGTAATCCCTATAAACTATCCAACATTATCAAAAAACACTATTTTCAATACTAAATGATTAATATTAAATATTGATATCGTACAATTTAATTAGACAAAAAAAATTGTTCATTATGAAACGGGCAAGCGGTCGGTCGGGCTAGCGATATAAAAGTAACTGAAATCTGAAGACGTGAATCTGCCGACTTCCGCAGCAAGAAATTTTCCGGAAAAATGAGTAATACATACTTAATATGTACTTTTATAAAATATGGACATCAGATTTTATACAACATGTATGGATCCTTCATTCCATACCTAAGCACTTTTTGGATCGTGCGTTCTTGGGTTGGCTGACTCAAAATTGGGCCTCTATTGTTCTATGTTCTACAAATAACACCCAGAATTTTTTGTTATATAAATTGACAAGCAGACCTATGGGCTGGCTGGCTCAACATTGCACTCTTATTTTTCTGTGTCATCCAAATAGCAGTCGGAGTTCCGCGATATAAAAATTGACAGACAGATTCTAGGGCAGACGGCCTCAAGATTGCGATTGTTTACGGATAAATTGACAGACAGACTCCAGGGCTAGCAGCTTCAAGATTGCGATTTTTTACAAATGGTAATTCCTATCAACTATCTAACATTATCTAAAAACATTATTTTCAATACTAAATTATCAATATCAAATATTGATATCGTACAATTTAATTAGACAAAAAAGTTTGTTCAATATGAAACGGGAAAGTGGTTGGTTGGGCTATTGATATAAAAGTAAATGAAATTTGAATATGTGAATCCGCCAACTTCCGCACCAAGAAATATTTCGAAAAAACGAGTAATACATACTTAATATGTACTTTAATAAAGTATGGACATGAGTTTTTATAGAGCATGTACGGATCTCGCATTCCATACTTAGCCACATTTTGGATCGCGGGTTCTCGAGCTGGCTGGCTCAAAATTGGGCCTCTATTGTTCTGTGTCCTACAAATAACATCCAAGAGTTCTGTGATATACAAATTGAGAGGGGATTTGCAGGTTGGCTGGCTCAACATTGTACTTCTATTGTTCTGTGTCCTCCAAACAACACTCGAATTTCTGCGATGTACAAATTGACAGACGGACTCCAGGGTGGAGGGGTCAAGATTGCGATTATTTACGAATGGTTATTCGTATCAACTATCTAACACTACCTAAAAACATTATTTTCAATACTAAAGTATTGATATTAAATATTGATATTGTACAATTTAATTACATAAAATTATTAAAGGATGTTAAATATCTTATTTAAAAGAAAAACCCACCTATTCAGAAACTCGCGTTCCAAAAATTTTGTACAATATGAAACAAGGAACAGGTCGGCCGGGCTGGTGATATAAAAGTGGGTGGTAATCTGAAAACATGTATATGCCAACTTCCGCACCTAGAAATCTTCCGAAAAATGACTAATACATACTAAATATGTACTTTTATAAAGTATGGACATGAGATTCTATAAAGCATGTATGGATCCCTCATTCCATACTTACCCACTTTTTGGATCGCGGGCTCTTGGGCTGGTGGGCTCAAAATTGGGCCTCTATTGTTTCGTGCCCTACAAATAGCACCCAGAGTTCCACGATATACAAATTGACAAGTGGACTTGCGGGCTATTTGAATTTTAAGGCCCTTGTGTTGATATGATAGCACAATTGGACTTCGGGCAGTTTATATTCGTTTATTACAATATGAAACGGGGAAGCAGTCCATTGGGATGGTTCTATAAAAGTAAGTGAAATGTGAAGACGTGAATATGCCAACTTTCGCACCTAGAAATTCTCGCTTGTTCCGTGATATACATTTTGCACCCAACACTTCTGTCATATACATTTTGCACCCAACAATTCTGAACTCGTGGGTTGGTGGACTAGTGGGTTCACATTTATAGTCATGCTTATGTATCACGAGTCCGACCGACCACGACATGAGATTTAGTAATTTATAGAATATTATAACATTGTACCAAGATTTATTACTCATGTTTTGGAAAATTTCTAGGTGCGGAAGTTGGTGGATTCACGTCTTCAGATTTCACTTACTTTTATATCACCAGCCCGACCAACTACTTCCTCGTTTCATATTGTAGAAACCTTTTTGGCTCGCGGTTTTATGAATAGGTGAGTTACCGAATAAGCAGGTTCAATATTGCATTTCCATTGTTCTGTCGCCTTCAAACAACACTTTGACTTCCGCAATCTACAAATTAGCAAACAATTTGAAATAAAATAATATATACTATGAGAAGTCTAATGGAACAAGCATATCAACGAGAGGACATTAAAATTCAAATTCGTCGTTGTTATATTTGCGGTGAATCTAATAGTACATAAACTTTACTTAAACATCCAAAAAAATGATTTTGTTGTAACTTTTCCATGCTTCTCTTATACAAACAGATCCTGGAAAATATAAACATCGCTCGTTGTATCTATTCCTTTATTGAAGAACCTGTTAACATGTTTAATGCACTCCATAGTTACTGTTAATACCATCAATGGTGCTTTCTTACATCAATTCATTCTTCCAAAAATTTCCATCCGCTTTCTCTTTTCCCTTTCTTACTCGTTTTTTCGGAAAATGTCTATGTGCGGGATTTGGCAGATTCACGTCTTCAGATTTCCATTGTTACTTTTATATCACCATCCCAACTGACGCTTCCCCGTTTCATATTGAACAAACTTTTTTAATCATGGGTTCCTGGATAGGAGGGTAATTCTTTTGGCCCTTTTTTTGTAATCCACCCGACCGCTTTCCATACTTGGGAATTTCTTGGAATCTATTTCATGGTTTGGTGGGTGGAAGAAATGTAGAATGCTTGGTTGCAATTCTCCATCACCGCTACCTTCGTACTTATTTCCAGATATGAAATTATTAAGCTATAATGCTAGAATATTTTTCATTACTACGAATTAAACCAAGATTTGCGAAGAAGAGTGTTATCCTTTCCATGTATTCATTTCAAACATGATGCAACCTGTTTTGTGCACCAGTCGGTTGGTGCCTTTAAGAAATATCTAATTCTTAATCTCTCTTCGTCATCACCGCCGCCTTCATACTTTTTTCTAAATATGAAATTAGTGATCTTTAATGGTATCAATTCATTCCACACAACCCTGGAGATTATGATTGATCAACGAAAGGATCAAGGAGATATTCCATTGATACGCATTAAACCATAATTTGTGGGGGGTTATATTATCCCTCCCCAATTTTCATTTCAAACATCGTTTGGAGAAAACGGAAAATTCTCGTTAACTTGTGGCAACGGTTCTTTCTAGATACATTAAAACACTCGGGCATGATGGTCAAAGGTTCCAGTACTCCAGGGCATATTCTTACTACTCATCTCCCTCCACCCAGGAGCAAAGGAGGAAATGGTCCGTTGGTACACCGAGAGATATATTTCAAGCCAAATAATTCCAAGGCAACCCTGCCTGCTCAGAGAACCTACCTATTTTCATTGATGGCTGTCATAGAGGTTGATCTCATGGATTCTGAGCCTAAAGAAGATAATATGATGGACGATGATACGAAAATGGATAATGGAAATACAGAGATTGTTCCCACTCCTGTGCCTAAATTGAAATCAACCATAAGGGGTGGAACTTCCCGGCTCAGTGATGGTGGTCCTGACAACACAAAAGGGAATTTCAGAAAAGAAACTGACACTGAACGCAATAGCCGCTTTGCAGATCGAAAGTAGGAATTCCAGAGGTCCAAATTAGTATGTTCTAGGCAGAAGACTTTCACTATAAGGAAATCATATGTTGATTCTCCTAGAGATATATTTCAAGCCAAAAAAATATTCAATTGCGGGACTGTTGTCCTATTCTCTGGATATACAATTAACATCTTCGAAAATAAGGACCAGAACTCCCATGGGTGCAAGACATATTTCTACTAGTCATATCCTTCCACCCAAAATGGACTAATTTGGGCCTCTGAAATTGCATGTGCAACCTGTGTCCCTGAAGTTTTTTCGACTGTGTAGACGTGGTTTCTAGTTGTCTCCTAACTTTCACTTAAGGGATATTCCATTTTTCCTGCAACATTTTTCGTGTTCTTCCTCACGGGAAGCTTGTTAAAACTATCAATTTTACCACAGGATGATTCATCGAGGAGAAAACTGCAAGGATATTGCATACTATGGATCCTGTGCCTGTGTTTGTGGAAGATACGTTCAATGTTTTTGCCCAAAGAACTCGGTCCAATTTCTAAGGATAGATGTACAATACTCAGTAATTTTTTTTTAAAGGATTTGGTATTAAAAACAAATTCTTTGGAGTCTTTGTTGCTAGTTCTTTTTTGGATTTAACGTCTCTTCTCATCAGCATGGTTCGGTGGTCTCGTAGTTCTTCGATATTGTATTTACTTAGGTAATTTGTTCTAAGATGGAGCATCTAAAAATTATATGACAATGTACTGTGTCAATCCACCAGGATTTTATGCAAACAAAAAATGGATTACACAGTTTCAAACCAACATTCAATTCTATTCGAAATGCAAAGAGAACATAGAAATACCAAAGTACAATATTGCAAAAAAATCATCATTCTTGTTTCTAGACATGCAATTATTAATTTTTAATGCTAGCAACTCAGAATGAAAGAAGTTTAATACTTAAGTTAATATGTTACAGTCATGGAAGAATGTATCAAGAACATACTTACACCCACACGTTGTAATAAAATCTAATCTTCAACAAAGCATTTGTCGACAATTAGTAGAAAATTAAGTTTACTACTTAAGTTAATATGTTACAGTCATGGAAGAATGTATCAAGAACACACTTACACCCACACGTTGCAATAAAATCTAATCATCAAGAAAGCATTTGCTGACAATTAGTAGAAAATGATGGTTTTGCAACAATGGGGCTTGTTTGAAACCAATTCGCGCTTACGAAAACTGCTCTTCGCCTTTCTATTTTCCCACTCATTTATCCCCTGTAGTTTCTCTTCCTAGTTGCTTAATCATTTTTTTCCCAAAAATCCCTTATTGTGCGGGTTGTCAGATTCACTCATTTTAACCGAGCGCTTTCCCTTTGTCTAAATTGGGCCTCGATTGTTCTGTGTCCTACAAGTAGCACCAAGAGTTCCGCGATATAAATTGACTGGCGGACTTCGCACTGGCTGGCTCAACATTGCACTTCTATTTTTCCGTGACCTCCTAACAACATTCGGAGCTCAGCGATATACAAATTGACACTCAAGCTCCAGGACTGGTGGGCTCAAGATTGCCATTGTTTATGGATGGAAAAGTTCTAAAATGAGCCACATACTACATCTGCATCACATAAGTCATATTAAAGGGAAAAGTATTTCCTCTATAGTTCCTTGTCCTACAAACAACACCCACAATTCCCCACTATACAAATTGACAGCCAGACTTGTGGGCTGGCTGGCTAAAACAATGACTCGGAGTTCCGTGATATATAAATTGACACACAAAGCATACAACCAAGATTGTATTACTAGTCGTTGTTTTTTGTGCCCGCCAACTTCGCACTTCTTTCCAAGTATATATCTTGGCAGGAAATGGGATATTTGTTACAGATGTGAATATATTGGCCCTTCTTTTTCGTCTTCTATACTTGGCCAAATATACATTTCTCTTTTCCCTTAAATTTATCTTTCTCGTCAGTTATTCATTTTTTCAAAAATGTATGGTTGTGTGCATGGGTGGACTTGCGGGTTCAGGTTTGCACTCATGCTCTTATATCGTGACACTGACAAACTACTTCCCCATTCCATACCCAAACACTTCTCTGACCATGGATTCCTGGTAGGCAGGATCTAGATTGCACTTCTATTGTTACATGACCTGCAAACAATACCGTCACTTATGTGATATACAAATTTACAAACGGACTCAAATCATATCATCTTCTGTATTACTGTTTACCTATCATGCCCTCTTCCATGGTACACATTTTGCACTGAAAACTTCTGATACATACAAATTAACCTTCGGGTCCTCACGTCTTCTGTGGAACCATTTTCACCTCATTTTGAAGCTCGTCTGTCCGCTTTCCATACTTCACCATTTCTTCGAATTTATTTAGCGGATCGTCGGTTTGGTCGGTTCAAGAAATATCCAGTTTCTAATCATTGTTTCCTGTGCCTGTGCCATTTTGCATTTTGCAATTACCAATTATATATAAGATCTTATTTCTAGCATGCAATTAGCAAGCGTTAATTTCAAACATCATGGAATTTCATTTGCGCGTCGTCGGGTTGGTTCGCTCACGAATACTTCAATCCTTGCTTCTGAGAACAAGTCTACCTGACCGTTTCCCTATTCCATACTTAGCCACTTTCCTGGAATTCCACAAATATACAAATCGGTCACTAAACTTCCCCATCATGCTCTCTTTCATTTTACATGTTTTGCAGTCAAAAATTTCAATACATAAAATTTGACCATGTAACACTTGCCTCTCCTGAGTATCCTTGTAACCCTATTTTGAGTACTATCCGACCGCTTTTTAGACATTTCCTTTCGTTCCTTGCTCTCCCCCATCTTTGTGTCCTTCACACTTGTCTATAATAAAAGAAAAAACTAATGGTTTAATATATATATATATATACATGTCTTGTTTCTAAATATGCAATTACTGACATTTAATTCTAACAACTCATCGTGCAGGAACCGTATAGATTGCCATTGATGGGCGAAAGGCTTGAGGAGATCTCCTATTAATAAGCATTAAACCAATATTTGTGGGGTGTTATATTATTCCTTTCGAGTGTTGATTTCAAAATCATGGAATGTCGTTCATTGTATTTTGTGTGTTCCCACATTCAAACAAGTAGAATAGCTGGAGAAAACGATGGAGTCTTGACTGCATCGGTCAAAGAGGAGATAGAAAGGTTCATTCTTGCCTATCTTTTAGACTATTCATTGAGTCTCTTTTACTCTATGTACATATTACGTGTTCTCCGGTGCATACCAATTTCCATTCATGTTCATTGTATTTTGTGTATTCCCACATTCAAACAAACATAATAGCTGGAGAAAACGATGGAGTCTTGACTGCATCGGTTGAAGAAGAGATAGAAAGGTGCATGCTTGTACTATTATTTCATATTGTGTTGTTTTGTATTCCATTTATTGTCTGTATATGTGTTCACCTAGTTTATTGTATGTAGATGTTGTGTGCCTTCCTACATAATAACTTATCTTCATTACATGTCTTATTGCATACTAACCTACTTCATGTGCGTTGTATTTTCCCTACATTTCTACATTTAAACAAACATAATGGTTGGAGACGACGATGGACTCTTTGGCGGGAATGTAGACGAGGAATTACAGAGGTGGATACATGTACTCTTATTTCATATTCTAGTGTTCATTTTTTCATTTATTGTCTGTATATTTGTTGTGCTTGTTCTGTTGCTTTGCACCTTTTTTATTTTTTATTTTTTCTTTGTTCTTTTCTTCCTTCAAATATAATATCTTTCTGCGTATTCTCATGTGAATCGTATTATGTTTGTTGTTACATTGGAATAAATAGAACCTTTTTCTCTTTCTTTTACATGTATTTCTTCATACTAAGTTTCCTTCATGTCCATTTCATATTCGACGTTGATACCATGGAAGAAACAGGTTGGTTGGATAGGAAGATGAATTGTTTTGTGAAAGAGCAGAGGGTTCTGTAGTACAATCTTTGAAAAGGTATACCAAATGTGATGGTAAATTAAATATACAAACCGAGTGGGGGCATATAATATTAGACTAGAAAATGATGACTTGGCAGCAATGGGCCTTTTTTCTCTCCTTATTTATACTTTTTCCATTTTGTATTGTCCCTTTTGTTTTATAATTAATCTGCTTAGTGGTGTTTCCAAAAATTCCTTGGTTCGTTAGTTGGCAGATGAATGGTTTCACATGTATGGTCACACTTCTACCTTATTCCATACTTACCCACTTTGTCGATTGTGGGTGTCGGGCTGGTGGTTTCAACATTGTTCCTATAGCTTCCGAGGGTCTAGGATATACAAATTGGTCGTGGTGCCCTGTCCTCACGCCCTGTTTACTGTTACACATTTTTCCATTCAAAAAAAATCAGATGCATACAATTTTATGTTTGTTTATTCCTTCTTATGGATAGTATACAATGCATATGCTTGTTATAATTATTTTTTAGTAGTCACCATTTTAATAAAAAAAAAATGAAGAGAATGGGGATAAAGATCTTAATTCCCCAAAACATACCTCCTCACTTAATAGGCACATGATGATTCAAATAATTTACACATGGTTCAACAAGAATACATTAGGTGACCTTATTTAGTCCATTTGATGTTCATGTGCACATGCTTACATAAAAAAAAGTTGGACAAGTGACATGGACATGAGTAGTCAGTCATCCTAGACATTAGCAGACCGACAAGGCCAAAGGTAAAGATGCATATGCTCTACTCCTAGTATGTTTACCAAACAAATATCCTCAAATATTTATTCATCTATGGCATGGTGAATATGTTGATGTCATCTGCAATACATGGTTTGCAGTTCATAAGAAGTATCAAAAAGTACAAGCGAGACATTGAACATAGCATAGGTTCCTCAGACTAAGAGGTGTGGTTGCAAAACTCTGGCTCCATAGTTCATCGAAGTTATGCGTGTACTTGTAGATTTATGCCAGTGAAACAATAATACAAAAAAAAAAAAAAAATTGCACACTACCATTCACTTTAGTTTTCCTGTTCAAAAAATTGTCACCAGGTCTAGAGTTGTAACACCCAAAGTACTATCAATAGATGGCTTGAATAGTCGCCGAACTAGACAAGTGTTAGTCGAGGACATAATGGTATTCTATAGCACCTACTTGGACGAGACAAACAAAACAAGATCCATTATGCGTGCTGACATAACAGTCGAGGAGGCCATGATGACAGTGACATTGACAATTCCTACACAACTTGTCCAGAAACATGTAGAAAAGATATTGTCAGGTAATGGGATATCCATTACAAATTTTAATATATTGCCAAAAATAGTATAGGACCATGGTGATTGTGATCATATTATTTCCCTCAAAGAAACAAATGTTGTGGAAAAAATTCATGTTGTTTGTTCAACTTATCGTTTCATCCCGGACGCGACTATCTGTGAACTTGCACAGAGCAGTGATATTTACCCAATCGGAACCATTGTTGTAGTTGTCACACTAGCGAGAAAACTTGGCTCACAACACATTATCCATACAAAGGATGGAGCGTCAGAAAACGACAAGGCAATGGTATCGCTTTCCATATCCACTTTTGTCCTTTACTTTTGCATGTGCATGTATCTCGGGTAAGTTACAAAAATATTTCACTGTTCCATGTTGCAGCTGCAATTTTTCGATAATATTAAAAAAAAATTCTTCAATGGAACAAAAATTGCATAAAGGGCAATTTCCACTTATGCTCTTCAAAAATATAACAAAGAAAAGGGATGTTAGAGAAAGGATCTTTCGCACAACCCAAGCAACGTTTATGACAGAGTTGTGACCAGATATAGCACAGGATCTAAAGAAACTAGCTAGGTCTACAACTTTTGTGTGTATATATCCCACAGAATCATCCTCGCTTTGCTTATACAAATAGCCTTCACCAAATTTATGCGGCTTGTTTTATTTATTTTTTTATTTTTTTAGGGGAGGGGGTGCAGTTGTGTACTATATTGTTCAATGTATTAATTCATATGCTCGCATTCCTAGGTTGAAGGTGTTTTGGTTGTAGTGAATGTGTAATCGACCCCCTTTGAACCTGTATGTGTGAAATGCAACTCTCCTACTTATGCTTCCACTTTGATACGTGATGATACAATTGATTGTCTGCGATGTGGTGAAACATTTCCATATATATGTGGGAATTGCCTCAATGTTTCCATCCGAACCATGGGAAACACAACCATGCATTGTACAATTAGGCAACCTCTATTACAAAATGTGCTTCCTAAGTTGGTAGAATTTTTGTATGAAACATATCTATAGAAAAAGGCAAGCAGTGTCTACATGTTGCGCGAGTTTCGGATACACAACACATTTACATTAAATGAGGACAATTCAATTTTGCATATCAACTGAAGAAGGAAAAAACATATCAAACTTTGGCAGGAAACGAAAATATCTCATGTGTCTCTGTAATATTTCTTCAACATCCAGATGAATGTTGGTCGGACTCAAGTACTTGAGATTGAATGCGCATAAGATTGTTCAGTACAAAAATGGGAAGCGTGGAAGCAAACCCCATATATCCCATGGACCTGTTTATTTTCTCCTGGGAACATATACCATATGTAAGAGAAAACAAATGTCGTGACGTCTTTTCTTTGTATATCAAATTGTTTGATGAAAAGGTCGATGTGTCATGCTCTATGGAACCTTGTGGGAACTTGCTTGCGGCTTGTTTGAAGTTTAGTTGGTTCTTGGTTGTATGCTTCTTCTGTCAATTTGTATATCACGAAACTCCAAGTGTTGTTTGGAGGACACGGGACAATAGAATTGCAATTTTTTTCCATATAGCCCACAAATCTGCCTATCAATTTGTATGGTGTTGTGACGCAAATGTAATATGTGGCTTGTTTTAGCATTTTTCCTTGATCGATGAACGTGGTAAAATTAATCTCCTGGAATAATTTGAAATCAACGAATATATACTGTGCGAAATCCAAGTGTGCTATCATATCAACAAGAGGACCTTAAAATTCAAAATGGTCGTTGTTATGCTTGCGGTGATAGAATTTAAAAAACTTTGTTTTGTTTCCTTCATTTTTTTTAAAATAAGTGATTTAACATCCTTTGATAATTTTATGTAATTAAATTGTACACTATAAATATTTAATATTAAAAATTTAGTATTTGAAAATAATGTTTTTATATAATGTTAGATAGGATGACCATCCGTAAACAATCGCAATCTTGAGCCCGCTAGTCCTGGAGTCTGTCTATCAATTTGTATATCGCGGAACTCTGAGTGTTGTTTGGAGGACACGGGACAATAGAAGTGCAATGTTGAGCCAACCAACCCGCAATTCCGCTTGTCAATTTGTATATCGTGAAACTTTGGGTGCTATTTGTAGGACACGAAACAATAGAGGCCCAATTTTGAGCTCGAGAACCCGCGATGCTAAAAGTGGCTAAGTATGGAATGAGGGATCTGTGCATGCTCTATAAAATCTCATTTCCATACTTTATAAAAGTACATGTTTAATATGTATTACTCGTTTCTTGGAAAATTTATCGGTGTGGAAGTTGGCAGAGGCACATGTTTAGATTTACACTTACTTTTATATCACCAACCCAACCGACCGCTTCCCCGTTTCAAATTGTACAAACTTTTTTGTCTACTTAAATTGTACAATATCAATGTTTAATATTAATAATTTAGTATTGAAAATAATGTATTTAGATAATGTTAGATAGTTGATAGGGATTACCATACATAAACAATCGCAATCTTGAGCCCGCTAGCCCTAGAGTTTGTATGTCACTTGGTATATCGCGGAACTCCGACTACTGATTGGAGGAAACAAAACAATAGAAGTGCAGTGTTGAGCCAGCCAGCCCGCAGGTCCTCTTGTCAATTTGTATATCGTGGAATTCTCGATGCTATTTGTAGGGCACGGAACAATACAGGCCCAATTTTGAGCCACTAGCCCGAGAACCCACGATCCAAAAAGTGGCTAAGTATGGAATGTGGGATCCGTACATGCTCTATAAAATCTCATGTCCATACTTTATAGAAGTGCATATTTAGTATGTATTACTCATTTTTCAGAAAATTTCTAGGTGCAGAAGTTGGCGGATTCACGTCTTCAGATTCCACCTACTTTTATATCACCATCTCGATCGACCCTTCCCCGTTTCATATTGTACAAAATTTTTGGTTCGTGGTTTTCCGAATAGGCGAGTTACCAGATAGGCAGGTTCAATATTGATAATTTTATGTAATTAATTTTTACAATATAAATATTTAATATTAATCATTTAGTATTTGAAAATAATGTTTTTTAGATAATGTTACATAGGATGACCATCCGTAAACATTCGCAATCTTCAGCTCACCAATCTTGGAGTCCGTCTGTCAATTTGTATATCGTGGAACTCTGAGTGTTGTTTGGAGGACATAGGAAAATAGAAGTGCAATGTTGAACCAACCAGCCTGCAATTCCACCTGTCAATTTGTATATCGTGGAACTCTGGGTGCTATTTGTAGGACACATAACAATAGAGGCCCATTTTTGAGCTTGCCAACCCAAGAACCCGCGATCCAAAAAGTGGCTAAGTATGGAATGAGGGATCCGTACACGCTCTATAAAATCTCATGTCCATACTTTATAAAAGTACATATTTAGTATGTATTACTTGTTTCCTTCGAGTGTTGTTTGGAGGACACGAAACAACAGAAGTGCAATGTTGAGCCATCTAGTCCACAAGTCCACCTGTCAATTTGTATATTGTGGAACTCTGGGTTCTATTTGTAGGATACAGAGTAATAGAGGCCCAATTTTGATTCCGCCAACCCGAGAACCTGCAATCCAAAAAGTGGCCATGTATGGAATGCGGGATCCGTACATGCTTTATAAAAATCTCATGTCCATACTTTATAAGAGTACATATTTAGTATGTGTTACTCGATTTTAAGATAATTTCTAAGTGCGGAAGTTGGCAAATTCATGTCTTCACATTTCACTTACTTTTATATCACCAGCCCGACGGACCGCTTCCCCGTTTCATATTGTAATAAACAAATATAAACTGCACGAAGTCCAATTGTGCTATCATATCAACACAAGGGCCTTAAAATTCAAATAGCCCACAAGTCCGCTTGTCAATTTGTATATCGCGGAAATTTGGGTGTTATTTGTAGGTCACGAAACAATAAACTTTAACAAAACATTATCACATATTAATAATGAATACGATATTTAATATTAATATTATAGGATATATATCATTGATTTTACTTTATAGTTTATTTATTAATAATTGAACTACATTTTCCTATCGAATCAAGTAGCCTTGAGATGATACCTAGCCACTTTTTGGATCATGGGTTCTCAGGCTGGCGGGCTTAAAATTGGGCCTGTATTGTTCCATTCCCAACAAATAGCACCCAAAATTTCACGTTATACAAATTGACAGGCGGACCTGCAGGCTGGCTGGCTCAACATTGCACTCCTATTGTTCTGTGTCCTCCAAAAAACACTCATATTTCCGTGATATACATATTAATAGACAGACTCTGGGGATGGCGGCCTCAAGATTGCGCTTATTTACAGATAGTAATCCCTATCCACTATCTAACATTATCTAAAAATATTATTTTCAATACTAAATTATTAATATTAAATATCAATACTGTACAATTTAACTAGACAAAAAAGTTTGTACAATATGAAATGGGAAAGCGGTCGGTCGGGTTGGTGATATAAAAGTAACTGAAATCTGAAGACGCAAATCCACCAACTTCTGTAGCAAAAAGTTTTCTGAAAAAATGTTAAGAACCAAATATCAATATAGCATAGAAAAACCTCAGAAAAAGTACTCAATGCCTTGAAAAAGAGATAATTTCAGTAATAAGCCTCTTCGAGGGGGCAACCTCCTTTTACCCCACTTAAA
>JASDQU010507616.1:24738-38709 GCA_032191745.1 Picea mariana | reverse complement strand
ATAATATGCCCCAATTAAGGGGTAATGAGCCAATATTAGGGCTTAACAAAAAAAGATTAATACATACTTAATATGTACTTTTATAAAATATGGAAATAAGATTTTATACAACATGTATGAATCTCTCATTCCATACCTAGGCACTTTTTGGATCACGGGTTCTCAGGCTGGTGGGCTCAAAATTGGGCCTCTATTGTTCTGTGTCCTACACATAGCACTCAAAATTTTGTGTTATACAAATTGATAAGCAGACCTGCAGGCTGGCTGGCTCAACATTGCACTCCCATTGTTCCATGTCATCCAAACAACAGTCAGAGTTCCACGATATACAAATTGACAGACAAAATGCAAGGCTAGCGGCCTCAAGATTGCGATTTTTTACAGACAAATTGACAGACAGACTCTAGGGATGTCGGCCTCAAGATTGTGATTGTTTACGGATGGTAATCCCTATCAACTATCTAACATTATCAAAAAACATTATTTTCAATACTAAATTACTAATATTAAATATTGATATCGTATAATTTAATTAGACAAAAAAGTTTGTTCAATATGAAACAGGCAAGCAGTTGGTTGGGCTAGTGATATAAAAGTAAATGAAATCTAAAGACGTGAATCCACCAACTTCTGCACCAAGAAATTTTTCCAACAAATGAGTAATACATACTTAATATGTACTTTTATAAATTATGGACACGATATTTTATAGAGCATGTACGGATCCTGCATTCCATACTTAGCCACTTTTTTTCTCATGGGTTCTCGGGTTGGCTGCCTCAAAATTGGGCCTGTATTGTTCAGTGTCTCACAAATAGCATCCAAGAGTTCCGTGATATACAAATTGATAGGGGGACTTGCAGGTTGGTTGGCTCAACATTGCACTTCTATTGTTCTATGTCCTCCAAACAGCACTCGGAGTTTCGCAATGTACAAATTGACAGACAGACTCCAGTGCTGGAGGGGTCAAGATTGCGATTGTTTACGTATGGTGATTCGTATCAACTATATAACACTACCTAAAAACATTATTTTCAATACTAAATTATTGATATTAAATATTGATATTGTACAATTTAACTACATAAAATTATTAAAGGATGTTAAATATCTTATTTAAAAGAAAAACTCGCTTATTCAGAAACTTGCGTTCCAAAATTTTTGTACAATATGAAACGAGGAAGAGGTCGGTCGGGCTGCTGATATAAAAGAGGGTGGAAATATGAGCACGTGTATCCGCCAACTTCTGCACCTAGAAAATTTTTGAAAAATGATTAATACATACTAAATATGTACTTTTACAAAGTATGGACATGAGATTCTATAGAGCATGTACGAATCCCTCATTCCATACTTAGCCACTTTTTGGATCGTGGGTTCTCAGGCTGGCGGGCTCAAAATTGGGCCTCTATTGTTCTGTGCCCTACAAATAGCACCCAGAGTTTCACGATATACAAATTGACAAGCGGATTTGCAGGCTATTTGAATTTTAAGGCCCTCGTGTTGATATGATAACACAATTGGACTTCGGGCAGTTTATATTCATTTATTACAATATGAAACGGGGAAGTAGTCCA
Organism: Picea mariana; assembly: GCA_032191745.1. Classification (NCBI taxonomy): domain Eukaryota; kingdom Viridiplantae; phylum Streptophyta; class Pinopsida; order Pinales; family Pinaceae; genus Picea; species Picea mariana. The sequence continues at coordinate 37,132 of JASDQU010507616.1, read as the reverse complement.
TCAGGCTGGTGATATAAAAGTAAGTGAATTGTGAAGATGTGAATCTGCTAACTTCCGCACCTAGAAATTCCCGCTTGTTCCGTGATATACATTTTGCACCCAACACTTCCGTCATATACATTTTGCACCCAACAATTCTGGACTTGCCGGTTGGCGAACTAGTGGGTTCACATTTATAGTCATGCTTATGTATCACGAGTTTGACTGACTGCGACATGAGATTTAGTAATTTATAGAATATTATAACATTGTACCAAGATTTATTACTCGTTTTTTGGAAAATTTCTAGGTGCGGAAGTTGGCGGATTCACGTCTTCAGCTTTCACTTGCTTTTATATCACCAGCCTGACTGACCGCTTCCCCGTTTCATATTGTACAAACCTTTTTGTCTCGTCGTTTTTCGAATAGGCTAGTTACCGGATAGGCGGGTTCAATATTGTGTTTCCATTGTTTTGTTGCCTGTAAACAACACTTTGACTTCTGCAATCTACAAATTAGCAAACAATTTGAAATAAAATAATATATACTATGTGAAGTCTAATGGAACAATCATATAAATGAGAGGACATTAAAATTCAAATTTTTCGTTGTTATATTTGCGATGAAGCTATCAGTATAGAAATTTTACTTAAACATCCAAAAATATGATTTTCTTGTAACTTTTCGATGCTTCTCTTATACAATCAGATCCTAGAAACTATAAACATCGCTCATTGTATCTATTCCTTGATTGAATTACCTGTTAACATGTTTAATGCACTCCATAGTTACTGTTAAGACCATCAATGGTGCTTTCTTACAACAATTCCCGCTTCCAAAAATTGCCATCCACTTTCTCTTTTCCCTCTTCTTTCCCTTTCTTACTCGTTTTTTTGAAAAATGTCTAGGTGCAGGATTTGACGGATTCACGTCTTCAGATTTCCATTGTTACTTTTATATCACCAGCCCGACCGACCACTTCCCCATTTCATATTGAACAAACTTTTTGAATCGTGGGTTCCTACATAGGCATGTATATCTTCTGGCCCTTTTTTTTATTGGGGAAAGTTAATTTTGCATGAAATTTGTTCCCAATTGTCAAGCTTCAAAAGGGAAAAGAAATTTTATATGTCGTCCTACTTAGTTTTTGTGATAGCCAATTGTTTCCAGTTTCCATAACTGTCTTTTTCCAAGAATCTCAATTGCAAATTTGACTCAGTAACATTCTGGTACCAGGCCTTGTAGAAGCACAAGGCTTCCCACTGTTTTTATGAGGTTTTTAGTGGCTTTGTGTCTGTTTTCAGAGTTTTGTTGTTAGGAGAAGATGCTCCTCACATATCTGAACAAGCAACCAATTTTTTTGATAGGAAGGGGACACTTGAACATTTGGATAATTACACTACGATAAGAATTTTTGGCTCCATGGAAAATCCTGCTCTACTTCCATGTCAAATTATGGACAGAATGTTCGTTCCAGAAGTAGCACGACCATACAACTACTGATTGCATCTATTGAAAAAGAAGAAAAATAAATATTTCATTCCTCTGTCTTGGAAATTCTGGGTGATCCAGGTGGATATCGGTGGCCACCCACCTTTTCCAACTAGCTCAAAATAGTTTTCCGGCAATTTTGGAAATTCACTATTTTTAACAGTTTTAACTTCTAGGGCCATTTTGAGGGCCTAAATGAAGGTTTTTCTGGATCGAGATTCTCAAAGATAATAGAAGGAATGATTGATCCCCCAAAATTAATCTCCTTGACGATATCTTTCCAACGAGCTATCATACACCTAAAACTGAGATCGTATGCAAAAGTTACGACCCTGGGAAGTTGATGTACTAACTTACCCAGACAGGGCCCACATGACTTTTGGCACTTCATCTCCTAGGGTTAGGTTTTTGGATGTCTATGGTTTTTGGCATTCCTTTTTATTGTAAAAATTCCTTTAGAGCCTCATTGTAAGGATCTTCTTGTGAATGAGCACAACCGTCACATCTCTTCTCAGGGATAAACCGCCACCATTCCAGCAAGCTTGTTTCCGCCGCATTTTATAGTTTCAGCTTATTTCCTTATTGAATAGAAAACCAATTTTATTGTATATCTGTTATTTTGTGTTAATAACCTGTTAATAATTTATAGTCATTTCGTTCTACTCATAAAATCCAGATCACGGGGAGTTCGTGTTCAAAAACGTCAACAAAATCGACGAATTCGCAGTGCATTCTAGCAACTTCAACCTAATATATGTTGAAAGCCTCAGAGGGTTCGACCCCGATAATATTTTTCTACAACAATTACAAACACTTGGCCTCGGCGATTATTTTTTCAAAAAATGCCTTCCTGAAAACAGAGACATTGGTGGCAACACTCCTACTTTTGATTCCGGTGACCTAGACACACTGCAGAGAAGCACTAAATTGTACAAGCAATAGGGGAAAGGCCCCGGTGACAAGAGTGTTCAATCGACGAATAACACTCCAAGAAGTACAACATCCTGGAGCATCGCTCCAATGTCCCACCACAACAACAAAGCTACTCATATTTCTTCAAATGAAGGAGGATATAATGACCCTCCCCACTCTAAAATTGATAGTTCTCACAAGCTTCCAGTAGTCAAGAAGAGAAAAAAAAATGTGGGACAGGCGGAAGAGATGGAAATTCAGAGTGAGAACATGGAACTTGAGACTGATCTGGATAGCATGCTCCACTACCTTGACTAGAATGGAGACGCCATCCAACATAGTCCCCCAATGGACATATCCAATACCGATTTTTTTTACGAAAATGAATCCTTCATGTTCGAAAGCGTTGTTTCTGACAACCAGTCCAAAAAATTGATAATTGAGAAAAAAGATGTAAAAAATAAGAAAGGAAAATATCATTCGGAGGTTGACCTTGCCAACATGCAGCCATCCCAAATCTGTCAACTTCACGGGGCGAGCGAAGATGCACTTCATGATTCCATTGGAGGCATCGAGGCTGAGAATGCCAGACTGAAGGACCGGGTCAAGGAATTGGAAGAGGATTTTATTCCTATTCCATTTCTTGCCAATCCTTTGGCAATAGCCATGCCTGCCACCCCTGCAGCCAACTTAAAAGGATCCTTCAGCCTCCTCACATCTTGTAAAGGATATGTGGAGAATAATATCAAGAAAATAATGGAACTGGTTACTGAGGCGTGGAAAACATCAGAAACCAGCACTTCCCTTGGAACTAGGGCACATAGTTTGCTCGAAAATTTGGCATAGTTAAAATATGAAGAACATTTATATTTAAACATGGTCCTTCCTTTTGGCTCGATTTTCAACAATATGACAGAAACAAAAAGAAGACAACAAGATCTTCCATCCAAAAACTGGATCTGTCAACTAAATGCATGCTGGAAAGAAAAAGTGAAGAACCCGCATCTCATTGTTCAGTCATGTGAACAAGCCTAATCAAAGAAATGTAAATTATTCACAAGGTTGTCAAGAATAAACTTAGTCGAAAGGACCAACGACTTCCAAGACCTCGACTTAATCACAAACTCCTTTCCCTTAACTAGGCAAGAGTTCGATAAATAGGTTGATATGTTTAAGGCGTTGTCTTTGGAAAAGTTTTACAGCATCCTTGAATATGATCAAGCTCACATCGACGACTGGCTCGTCAACCATTCAGTACAGAATGAGGAAATTCATCAGGCTCTGTGTAATCTTTCTATCGACTTCCGAGAATTAGAAAATGATCTTTTCAATATAAAAATCTGGAACGAGATCAACGTCACCCCAATGAGAACCTACATTGAAGAATGGATCGAAAGGGAATTGAAGCAGGCCGCCGACGAAAGGCAACAAGAAGTTACCACGATTCCAGCATCCGTCAACGAAATCAATGAAACGACAAACACAAGAAAATATAAAAAGGGCTCATATGTACCATCACTGTAAGTCTACTAATAGCATCCTGCTTTGTTTATCAACCCAGTTATTCCACTTTTTTTTTAATAGAAATGTGTAGCCAAACACTTATAGCTTTCGATTTATTTTTCAAATTATTTTTTTTGCAGGTATTGTACTCTATCATATTTCTATAGTTCTGTTTCTTGTACATATTTCTCTTATGGTCTGTGAGAGCCCCAATCCCAGTCTATATGACAAGTGCATTGAAATTTCCAGTAATATGTAACAAAATTTTATTTTTTGACATATTTCAAATAAAACTGTTTCAAATGCATTTAAATTTCCATTGTTTTTATATTATATACTTTCAAAAAATAAATGGTGCTCAACATGCCACGTGTCATTTACTGTATATATACCACCTATGCTTCATGTTGCTTGCCACATAATTTCCAATTTTTTTCTTCCACTATGCACAAATTGTATTTTATTATATACTTTCAAAACATAAATGGTGCTCTACATGCCACGTGTCATTTACTGCATGTAACCTTTTTCCTATTCCACTTCAACCCGACAGGGACTGCATTGCCACGCAACCTTGTTCCATTAAAGGAATTAGACATTGAGAGAAATTTAATTGAAAAGGGAAGAAACCGTGAAGTAGAGGTTGAGATATAATTGAAAAGGGAGGAAATCGTAATTGGAGATTTAGGTCTATAAATAATAATTAAAATTATACAACTTAACTTAAAAGACCATTCCTATTCCATTCAAAATTCTATAATTGGATTGTAATTATGAGACTGGTCCAAAGCTCTTATGGATAACATAAATGTATATGTCAAATTAAACCGTATCATCTTTTGATTTTGATTTTAAAAATTAAATAAATTAAATTCATGTAAAGGAAAATTTCGTCGATATTCCACTAATTGTAAGAGAACCTAACCCCACTCTAATTTGATACTATTTTCCATTTTCTAAAGCAATTATTATTGAAGAAAAGTCGATACTATTATCCATTTTCTAAAGTGATTGTTGAAGAATAGTTGATATTATTATTAGTCCCTTCCATAGGCATAGAGGGACTATAGCGATCGATAATTCGTTGACTACAGATTAGTTTGTCCTTTGACCACAAATATTTGCATAATATCTATTGTTGGATCTAGGGAACTAAAAACATAGATTTTTATATAATAAAAAGTACCATATATGTATTGATCTGATTGGATAAGAGATTGGAGGTCTTATTGTCAACTTCACTATTCTCAATGTTTTATATGGTAACATATCCAAAAAAAATTATCGTATATAGTCTTTTTGAATCATATATTTATCCTATGTATTGCTTGAAGGTGGATTAATGCTGACATTAGTTCGAATGTTTGTCTTATTATTTCATGCTAGCTGAATACATCTGTAAGTTTTTATTTGTACTAGACATATTGAAATGTTTAGATATCCAAGCTTTATAGTGATCGAGAATTCCAAAGTTTATAATGTCCTTGCCGCATGTATTTGTATTGAAATGTATTGAAACTTTTTTTGAGGTCCTTGAATAGGCCTGACAACTTAAATGTTTACATCATGTGAGGTCCTCCAACAGGCCTGACAGCTTAAATTATTGCATACCACGAGGTCCTTAGACATCCTAACAACCTTAAATGTTTATCTAAATATGCTTCTCGGAGTACATTTTTCCTCAAAAATTTTCATACAATGTTGCAATGATTTTGCACAATATTGTTGTCCACCGCCAGTTGAATAGGCATTGTATGTTTCATCCTTCTTCTAGCTTTGCAATGCAATTCCGTCATCATTGAAGCTACATACATTGTTTACTGGTTTGGTGAGTGCTTCTTCTTTGCTGGTTCGTTAGTTGTTGCTTGTTATTGTTTGGTCCACAATTCAACCTGCGCTTCTGCCTTTCATCGTTTCAGAGTAAGTTTACATGCCACAGTTTCATTTTATATTCCCTGTTTGTTCTTCAATGTTTGCAGTTTGGAAGTAAGTATGTTTGCTTATTTATACTAGCATGCTCATCGTATGTTTCAGGTTCCTTCTGTGCTTCTTCTATAGTTTCATAATCGTTGGAGATACATATGTTTTTTATTGGTTCGGTGGTTGTTGCTTGTTCGTTGGCTCATTGGTTCATGGGTTGCTAGTTGTGTTTGTTTGCTTGGGTTTACGCTTTAAGGCCATGGGCTTGCAGTTGGGCATGTTCATGCTTTATCGTTGATTTGGTTCTTGTTGGTTTCTTTTGTTTGATTCAGCTCTGCAGAATTGGGGTCCTGTGCCAGTAGTTGGAGATGGTTTTTTTTTTTTGGATTATTGTTGTTTTTTTGGGTGCTTTACGATGTTCGGCCCCTGCACCCACGAGTCGACATGTAGTTTTTTTATTTTCTCTGTCTAACAAAGTTGATATATGTTTTGTTGTGAGATTTTTTTGGTGCTTCATTGCTGGCATGAAAGAAAATAGTTGCATGAAAAATGGTTCGAGAAGTACATCTGAAATTGCATTATCCGTTGTTTTTTTTTTTAAATAAAGCATATGCAAGCTGCATTTATAAGCCATGTATGGTCAAATGTGCCCATATGATAATACATTTTCTTTGTCCTCTATAGAGACTGGTGTGCGCATGATACAATTTGTCTTGTACTTGAGATATGATATGTACAATAAAGATTCTGCAAAATTATATTTCCGTGTCTGGAAGCATATCTGGGTAGTTTTCCGCGGAAAACCAAAAATGTTGTATTGTGGGAACAACAGTCTATGTAGAGGATAAAGAACATGTATTTCCATCGGTGGAACCATATATGGATACTTTTCCATGGAAAACCATAAATTGTTTAGCTACGGCCATGCAATTTCGTAATATCTTGTGGCTTGTAATATATTTTGGGTAGGGAAAAAAAATTACACATTTATAGCTATGGATGGAGAAGCTCAAAGGTTCATGTTTCCACCTATCTTTTAGACTATTCATTCATTCTCTTTTACTGTATGTATGTATTACTTGTTCTCTAGTGGATACCAGCTTCCATTCATGTTCATTTTATTTTGTGCGTTCGCACATTCAAACAAACAGAATAGCTGGAGAAAACGATGGAGTCTTCACTGCATCGGTTGAAGAGGATATAGAAAGGTGCATGCTCATATTGTTATTTCATATTGCGTTGTTTTGTATTTCATTTATTATCTGTATATGTGTTCACCTAGTTTATTGTATGTATATTTTGCGTATCTTCCTGCATGATAACTTATCTTCCTTACATGCCTTCCTGCATACTAACCTACTTCATGTCCGTTGTGTTTTCGCTGCATTGCTACATTTAAACAAACAGAATGGCTGGAGAGGACGATGAACTCTTTGACGAGAATGTAGTTGAGGAATTACATAAGTGGATACCTGTACTCTTATTTCATATTCCAGTGTTCATTTTTTCATTTGTTCTATGTATATTTGTTGTGCTTGTTCTACTGCTTTGCACCTTTTTTTTATTTTTATTTTTATTTCTCTTCTTTTCTTCCTTCAAATATAATATATTTTGCGTATTATGCTTATTTTTACATTGGAATAATTAGACCTGTTTCTCTTTCTTTTACATTTCTTTATTCATACTAACTTTCCTTCATGTCCATTGCATATTCGGCGTTGCTACCTTGGAAGAAACAGGTTGGTTGTATAGGAAGATGAATTGTTTTGTGCAACAACAGAGGGTTCTGGGGTGCAATCTTATAAAAGGTATGCCAACTGTGTTGGTAAATTAAATATACAAACCGAGTGGGGGCATATAATATTAGACTTGAAATCGATGGCTTGGTAGCAATGGGTCTTTCTTCCCTCCCTATTTCTACTTTTTCCATTTTCTATTATACCTTTTGTTTTCTAATTGATCTGCTTAGTGGTCTTTTCGAAAATGTCTTCGTGCATCGGTTGGCGGACTAATGGTTTCACATCTATGGTCACGCTTCCACCTTATTCCATACTTACCCACTTTGTCGATTGTGGGTGTCAGGCTAGTGGGTTCAAGATTTCTCCTGTGGCTTCTGGGGGTCCGTGATACATAGATTGGTCGTGGTACCTCACTCTCACGCCCTGTTTACTATTACACATTTTTCCAGTTAAAAAAATCAGATGCATACAATTTTACACTTATTTAGTCCTTATGATGGACAGTATACAATGAATATCCTTGTTTAGTCCTGATATTCATTTGTACATGCTTGCATCATAAAACATTGGACTAGTGACATGGCCATGAGCAATCTGTCATCCCAGACATTGGCAGACCGACAAGGCCAAAGGTAAAGATGCATACGCTCTAGTCTTGGTATGCTTAGGAAACAAATATCCTCGTCTATTTATTCATCTATGGCATGGTGAATATGTTGATGTCATCTACAATACATGGTTTGCAGTTCACAAGAGGTATCAACAAGTACAAGTGAGATGCCGAACATATCGCATGTCCTATAGACTAAGAGGTGTGGTTGCAAAACTCTAGCTCCATAGTTCATTGAACCTATGCATGTACTTGTAGATTTATGCCAGTTAAAGAAGAATGCAAAGAATGTAAGTAGTGTTAAGTGCTATCATTTGATCTATGTGATCAAGAGTTGTAAGTTCTTTGTGCATACTGTGTAAGGCTTGCAAGGCTAAGTGCAAGTAACTGCAAGAGACTGTGAAAGGCTTGGTGTTGTACCCTAGCTCGAAGAAGGAGGATCTGGCGAGGTGCACACAGATCTCTCGTCTTCTGTAGAGTAATATTTTGATGCTATGTGCCTGTAAGAAGCTTGACCAAAGATAATAAATAAGAGAAGAGTTGGTGGACATAGCCCCAGGGTGGGGGTGAACCACGTACATGCTTTGTTTCTCTGCTTTGTGCGATGTATTGATGTGTTTATGTGTTTTTCTAAGTGATTTGATATAGATAGATGTGTTAATGATATGTGCTTAATAGTATGGATCTGACCCATCTAGATGTGCTTAGTTCTTGAATATAGTAGATCTGGTTGAATACTGCGATGCTCTGTAATTAGGGTGTAATTGCATTGTAATTGGATATTGATGGATGTTAACTATTGAGTGCTCTGTTAAGTGTTAGAATCACATATCTGTGTCTCGACTAAGGTTGTAGAAATCTGAGTCCTACAACCACCCATGCCTCTACCTCGGGTGAGACTTCATCTGCTTTGCAGGTGTTGCCAAAAGGGCTGGTATTTAGGGTTTTTTTGGTTCGTTGTTGTAGCATTGAACCCTGGGTATGCCCCTGTGCTAAAAAATGGTTCTGTTGCTGGGACCTGGAACTGTGATTGCTAGGAACTGAGGAAGAAGAATCTTTGTGCGAATATTTGACCTGAACTATGAAATCTCTGTGCGTAGATTTGTTTCCCTAGTGCGCAGCATTCGACTTGACCTGTGAAGCTCTGTGCCAAGAAAATGGGTCAAATTTGAAGAAAAGAGGTAAGATCTGAAAGCTTTGTGCTCTGTTATAGGTAAAAGTGCATTTTTTGGTTAAAGAGGTAAGATCTGAAATCTTTGTGCTTTGATAAAATAAGTCTTGATTAAAAGGGTAAGATCTGGAAGTTTTGTGCTTTGTAGAAGTAAGATAAGTGGAAATTTTGGTTTCTAGAGTATGGATCTAGGTATGTTTGATAACAATTTTCCTAGCTTGAAAACTAGGACACCGATAGATGAAAGAGGGTTTGATATGAGTAGATCTGATAAGAATAGTGAAAGATATGTTATACCTCTGCATAGAGACAATGTTTGGACTAACAAATGGATGCAGGATCCTAGAAAGAATCTGTTGCAGGTTAGCTACCATGCTCCTAGTGTGCATTACATGAGAGGTTGGGGATCATTTAAAAGAAAATGAGGATTAACCCTTTGTTACAGTTGAAGAATACCAGGACATCTTGCGAAGGAATTCCCTGGAAGAAGACCTAGTTGCCTCTGTTGCAAAGCTATGGACCATGAAGTATTGGATTTCCTTAGAATGATTGCTAAGGTTTAAAGAATGAATATGAGACAAGAAGACCACGAGAAGGATCAAGAAACTAAGACCATTGAAGAACCCCAGAAAGAATTAGAAAAAGTATTGCTACAGATGAAAGAAACCCTAAATGACCACTGACATATCAGTTTATCAGAGATCTTCAAAGAAAAATAATGCATAGAAGAAAGAATAGGAGACTTCAACATTGACTTTGTTCTGGATGAAGAAACACAGGTAAATATTATGACAGAAAGAACTTGGGAAATTCTAGGAAATCCTACTATGATTTCTTCATTGGGAGGAATAGGTTTATTCAGAGGAAAGCTAATAAACCTATGTGGAAAGCTCACCCAGATATCTATGAGTGCCAATGGAACTTCGACAGAGGAATAATTTGAATTTTTTTAATTTATTGAGAACAACACTCCATTTGTTGTGTTACTAGGAAAATCTTGGATTGAAAGAGATCAGGCTAGGAGGAAGGAAGAATAAGTCTTAGAGCAGAAGAAGCAAGAGTTAAAAGATTTCATGACTAGGAGGATCGCACACTTGATTTAAGAACAGGAGAATCGAGCGAAGCTATTTAAAACTAGAGACTTGGATGTTGAATTTGCAAGAACACAAGAAGATTTGCAGAAGACTGAAGTACCTATTCCAGATTCAGATGAAGTATTACCCCTGATTTCTAGGAAAGAATCTCAATGGTGTGAAGTTACTATGCCGAGAGGAGATAAGAATCAGAATGGAAAAAGGAATACCAAGATGAAACTCACTGCGAAAAAGGCTAGGAAGCTAAGTAAGAAGAGGGTTAAGATCGAAAGGTTACAAAAGGTCCCAGAGGGAACTTCGCAGATGGAAAATTTGAAAAACTGGAACTTCATTGGGATATCAAAAATGCATCACATGGCACTTTTCCATGGAGAAGCAATATAGCCGTTGGGAACAGTATAATCGTTAGACCGACAACCTAAATGGATAGAAAGGCATTTATGGTCAGAATGTTCGCCACCAGACTGTTGAAACTGTGCCATACTAGATAGAACTGCGTTAATGAAGGCTTATCACCTGTTGCAAGCGATCCATTGTCAAGTTATCTATTTATGTTGTTGAACCACTCATCGAGAACACTTTTTCCAACTGTGATTATTTTAGCCCACAGAATAGTTGATTTTGTACAGTGATCATCACGATATTGCCATCCGTCCCATTGCATTGAGCAGTTACTCTTCAAACCCGAGATATTCAACCATGAGCATATGTCCAAAGAACTTAGCGCAGTCGAGGAGTCTGTGAAGGAAGTACTCATCGACCTCATGACTGAGAGAGTCATGTCTGAAAGAGTGATGTTTGTGGGTGTACAAGTGTCATCGACGAGAGGAGTGCAAGCCTCTCCGTCGACTGCTCGTGGAGCTGGACCATCAGAGAAGAGAACCAAGCACAGAGATGACCTACAAAATGTGAAGTTGATCCCGACCATATTGCCCAACTACATCCCGCCTCTAGACAGCAAAGTGATTTTAAATAGTGTGCCAAGATATTTTGAGTACACCATGGTTACTTTGTACCTCCTAAAGGGGATACGCGCAGTGAGAGAACAGCAGGACAAGATCCCAGCGTTGAAGTTCAGTGACGTCAACCTCGGAGATCGCTAGAACTATAGAATGCTTTCCCCATACAAATACTTAACCAAGACAAAGGGGAAGAATTCAAATATAATCCCCTAGTCGTGGACAATGAACCTCGCGTAGTTCACCTTGTTAAATGTAATGAAAATCCCACACTTTGGAAGGCACCAGGAAGTCAATTCTTGTGTCAAGCTATTACTTACATGTTACCATGGTGGCTACTTATGGCTAGACCACCGTATCACAATTGATCCGACGTTGATACATAGGATCACAGGAATAAGTATGCAAGGACCCGATCCGCAGGAGTTATATCCAGGAAAAGCCAAAGATCGCGCACTGGCACAGAAGAGCAAGGATACATATGAAGATGTTGAGAAGGGGATGTTAGGCTACAAGGTAGATTCCATCCAGAATGGTGCAGTGCGCCTAGTATGCCAGTTAATAGCCGGAAATCTAGTAAGAAAGAATAGACCCACGTAGGTCATAGGCTTTGTCACTGACCTTGCAGGGAAGTGTGTAGAAGGCTTACAGATGAACTGGGCGAAGTACCTAGTTAATCAGTTGGAACTAGACTGTCGTGAAGCACAGGATTAGGACTACGAGTTTCACTTTAGCTAGCTACTAAAGAGATCCAAGACTTAAGCAGAGCCTCGGGAAATAATTCTTCAGTATCACTTGGCCGAGGGGGTGATGGCGAAGTAGAATAAATAGATGGAAAAGGAGATGAACAAAGGTAAGGTGAAGTAACACCACCCAGATATGAGGTTGATCCCTTGAAGAAGAGGAAGGGTTCTCCCCCAAAACCTACTTCCCGAAAGAAATCCAGAGCCACTTTGACAGAAATGCATACTGTGCTTACTACCGATGATTTTGACTTCATCATCGCAACTCTAAAC
>JASDQU010507616.1:11945-24646 GCA_032191745.1 Picea mariana | reverse complement strand
CCTTCAGTCCAGTCGCGCAATCTCCACTGCGCCCCTGCCATCAGGAGAACTAGAGTTGGCATATGAGCCAGCCCAACTCCACCGACTAGTTGATGCGGTCAAAGTTCAACTTCGTCACACACAAGAGGAAATAGAACAAGACACTCAAGCCTTGAAGAAAGTGCAAGGTGTAATCGTAGAGAAATGCAGAGTTGCGGAACAAGAAAAGGTTGCTCTCCAAGAAAAATTCGAAGAAGAGAAAGCACAAATGCAACGATAAAAAGAACAGTTGCTCATAGAGAATAGAAGCTTGCGGAAGCTATCCAGCAACTACAACAGATAATAGCATACTTCGAGCTCTGCACAGTGCCCAGCACCCCGCAAGATGTGAGGGATCAAAGAGAAGCAACTGCTTGAAGTGTAGTTGAGAGAATAAAGGCCCTTTCCATGGAATGAAAGAAAATGAGTGATCGCAGTGCCCAAATGTATGAGCAAATCATTGAGAATCTAGAACTGAAGGCACTAGAGTCATAGCTCCAAGAGGTGAAGTATCAAGAAGAAACAATACAGGTGCAGTTGAATCTCCTGTCAGTTGTGGAAAGAATGAAGCGATCCCAAGAGCATCACACTGCCCAATAGTAGGTACACACCATCCAAAGAAGAGTTATGGAAGTAACTTAGAGGCTCCAAACTATATAGGATGAGGCTTACCAAATGTTCACAGAGATCGAAGGCCGAGGAACGGAACTGGAGAAATTTGTCACTGTAGTTGAACAATGCCTAGAGGGACTTGTCAATGAAATAGTCATACAAGATTTTGCTGAATAGGAGGTAGTGGCAGAACAACGAGTCGAAGCAGCTCGAGCCAAGATTGAGGCTTTCGAAGCAGAACTAGTCAGATTAGAGTGACTTAGGATGAGTCACAGGTGAGTTTTGGGGGCATGTTGGCCCTTGACAAAGTTTTGAGGATCCTTGGTCATGTTTGACCTATTTTTTGGACTTTGAATCCTTGGTGATGTTCGATCCTTGGTCATCGACCTCATGACTGAGAGATTCATGTCTGAAAGAGTGATGTTTGTGGGTGTACAAGCGTCATCGACGAGAGGAGTGCAAGCCTCTCTGTCGCCTTCTCATGGAGCTGGACCATCAGAGAAGAGAACCAAGCACAGAGATGACCTAGAAAATGTGAAGCTAATCCCGACCATATTGTCCAACTACATCATGCCTCTGGCCAGCGTAGTGATTCAAGATAGTGTGCCAAGATATTTTGAGTACACCATGGTTACCGCGTACCTCCTGAAGGGGATACGCGCAGTGGGAGAACAACAGAACAAGATCGCAGCGTTGAAGTTCAGTGACTTCAACCTCGGAGATCGCAAGAACTATAGCATGATTTCCCCATACAAATACTTGACCAAGACGAAGGGCAAGAATTCAAATATAATCTCCTAGTCATGGACGATGAACCTCGCGTAGTCCACCTTGTTAAATGTAATGAAAATCCCACACTTCGGAAGGCACCAGGAAGTCAATGCCTGTATCAAGCTATTACTTTCATGTTACCATGGTGGCTACTTATGGCTAGACCATCGTATCACAGTTGATCCGATGTTGATACATAGGATCATAGGAATGAGTATGCAAGGACCCAATCAACAGGAGTTATATCCAGGAAAATCCAAAGATTGCGCACTAGCACAGAAGATCAAGGATACATACGAAGATGTTGAGAAGGGGACGCGAGGCTACAAGGTAGATTCCATCCAGAATGGCGCAGTTCACCTAGCATGCCAGTTAATAACCGGAAAGCTAGTAAGAAAGAACAGACCCACACAGGTCATAGGCCCTGTTGCTGACCTTGCGGGGAAGTGTGTAGAAGGCTTACAGATGAACTAGGTGAAGTACCTAGTTAATAAGTTGGAACTAGACTGCCACGAAGCACAGGATTAGGACTACGAGTTTCACTTTAGCTAGCTACTGATCCTCATCACCTTTGTTTCCTAGGATATGCTTGAAGGTGCAAACTTCCCAGATATCGAGCCATTCGAGTCGCTTACCTTGAAGTTCACCACACTCTGGTACTCGAGTGATATGAAAAAACAGTGGTAGTTGAACGTTGTTTTTCATACATATTACCTCCAGCTAAAGAGAGCCATCGAAGATGAACCTCACATGACTTCGAACAACCTACAGAGGTTCCAAACCCTGATGAAGGTCTCCGCAGATCGACACCTCATATACATTACAACGTGAGTCAATGAACATAAGGAGCAGCTTCAGTCGTAGTACAAACTCACGAAAGAGGACCTTGAGGAGAGCACTAAGGACTGGTTCGCAAACCTCCTCATCCCCACTGACCCTGCAAAGATGTCTGACCCTAACAGCCCGGAGACCATGCAAAAAAAACAAAACACACCCAAAACCAACAGAAGAAAGAAGACTGAAGAGATCCAAGACTTAAGCAGGGCCTCAGGAAATATTGCTTTAGTATCATTGGCCGAGGGGGTGATGGAAAAGTAGAAGAAACAGATGGAAAAGGAGATGAACATAGATCAGGCGAAGTAACACCGCCCAGATATGAGGTTGATCCCTTGAAGAAGAGGAAGGGTTCTCCCCCGAAACCTTCTTCCCTAAAGAAATCCAGAGCCACTTTGACAAAAATGCAGACTGTGCTTACTACCGATGATTTTGACTTCATCATCGTAGCTCTAGATGACACTTCACTAGAAATAATGGAGAAACAAGAAGTCAAGAAGGAGGAAATGTACGATAGAATTGAGGTCGAACTCTGAGGGGTACAGTAGGCCCTTCAGTCCAGTCGCACAATCTCCATTGTGCCCCTGCCATCAGGAGAACCAGAGTTGGCATATGAGCCAGCCCAACTCCACCGACTAGTTGATGCAGTCAAAGTTCGCCTTCATCGCACATAAGAGGAAATAGAACAAGACACTCATGCCTTGAAGAAAGTGCAAGGTGTAATCGTAGAGCAATGCAGAGTTGCAGAACAATAAAAGGTTTCTCTCCAAAAAACATTTGAAGAAGAGAAAGCACAAATGCAACAATAAAAAGAACAGTTGCTTGCAGAAGCTATCCAACAACTACAACAGAGAATAGCATACTTAGAGCTCTGCACAGTGCCCAGCAACCCACAGGATGTGAGGGATCAAATAGAAGCAACTGCTCGAAGCATAGTTGAGAGAATAAAGGCCCTTGCCATGGAATGAAAGAAAATGAGTGATCGCAGTGCCTAGATGTATGAGCAAATCATTGAGAATCCAGAACTGAAGGCACTAGAGTCACAGCTCCAAGAGGTGAAGTATCAAGAAGAAACAATACAGGTGTAGTTGAAGCTCTTATCAGTTGTGGAAAGAATGAAGCGATCCCAAGAGCAGCACACTGCCCAATAGTAGGTCCACACCATCCAGAGAAGAGTTATGGAAGTAACTCAGAGGCTCCAAACTGTATAGGATGAGGCTTACCAAATGTTCACAGAGATCGAAGGCCGAGGAACGGAATTGGAGAAATTTGTCACTATAGTTGAACAACGCTTAGAGGGACTTGTCAACGAAATAGTCATACAAGATTTTGTTGAACAAGAGGTACTAACACAGCAACAAGTCGAAGCAGCTCGAGTCAAGATCGAGGCTTTTGAAGAACAACTAGTCAGACCAGAGTGACTTAGGACAAGTCACAGGTGAGTGTTGGGGGCATGTTGGCCCTTGACAAAGTTTTGAGGATCCTTGGTCATGTTCGACCTATTTTTGGGACATCGACATGCTGTTGAAGGTAGAGTGCAAGACGAAGCATAGATCGTGGGATCTTGGCCTCTTTTTAGGGAGTTTTGGGTTTTGGGATTATGTAATGGGTATGGGAATGTTGGCCCATGGGTTTACCCATTCTTAGGCCTATTTTGTATGTATAAATAGATGCTAAGGCGATGTAGTGAGTATGAATGGCTAAGTTCCCCTTGGCTAGATGCTAAGTCAGTTGTAAGTAGTGCTAAGTGCTAGCGTTTGATCTATGTGATCAAGAGTTGTAAGTGCTCTGTGCATACTATGTAAGGCTTGCAAGGCTAAGTACAAGTAACTGTAAGAGACTGTGAAAGGCTTGGTGCTATACCCTAGCTTGAAGAAGGATGATCTGGCGAGGTGCGCGCAAATCTCTTGTCTTCTGCGGAGTAGGATATTGATGTTATGTGCCTTTAAGAAGCTTGACCAAAGATAATAAAGAAGAGAAGAGTTGGTGGATGTAACCTCAGGGTGGGGATGAACCATGTATATGCTGTGTTTCTCTTCTTTGTGCGATGTATTGATGTGTTTATGTGTTTTTCTTAGTTCTTTGATATAGATGAATGGTAGATAGATGTGTTAATCCTATGTTCTTAATAGTATGGATCTGACCCATATGGATGTTCTTAGTGCTTGAATATAGTAGATCAGGTTGAATACTGTGATGCTCTATAATTAGGGTTTAATTGCGTTGTAACTAAGACTGGATATTGATGGATGTTAACTGCTGAGTGCTCTGTTAAGTGTTAGAATCACAGATCTATGTCCCAGCTAAGGTTGCATACATCTGAGTCCTGCAACCACTTCTGCCTCTACCTCGAGTGATATTTCATATGCTTCGCAAGTTGTTCCAAAAGGGCTAGTAGTTAGGGTTTTGTTGGTGCATTGTTGTAACGTTGAACCCTGGGTCTGCCCCTGTGCGAACAACCGCCAAATTGGACAAGTTTTTGTCAGGGACATAATGGTCATCTATAGCACCTACTTGGACAAGGCAAACAAAACTAGATCCATTATGCATGTTGACATGACAGAAAAGGAGGACATGATGACAGTGACACTGACTATTCCTACACAACTTGTCTAGAAACATGCAGAAAAGATATTGTCGGGTAATGGGATATCCATTAAAAATTTTAATATATTTCCCAAAACAGTATATGACTGTGGTGATTGTGATCGGATTATTTCGCTCAATGAAACAAGTATTGTGGAAAAAATTCCCGCTGTTTGTTCTTGTTGGTTTCTTTTGTTTGATTCGGTTCTGCAGGGTTGGGGTCCTACGCCAGTAGTTGGAGATGGTTTTTTGTTTTTTGGATTATTGTTGTTTTTTTGGGTGCTTTATTATGTTCGGCCCCTGCACCCACGAGTCGACATGCAGTTTCTTTATTTTCTCTGTCTGGTGAGGTTTATATCTGTTCTGTTTGCGAACGATACAATTTGTCTTGTACTTGAGATATGATATGTACAATAAAGATTCTACAAAATTATATTTCCATGTCTGGAAGCATATCTGGGTAGTTTGTCGTGGAAAACCAAAAATGTTGTATTGTGGGAACAACAGTCTATGTAGAGGATAAAGAACATGTATTCCCATCGGTGGAACCATATATGGATACTTTTCCATGGAAAACCATAAATTGTTTAGCTACGGCCATGCAATTTCGTAATATATTGTGGCTTGTAATATATTTTGGGCAGGGAAACAAAAATTACACATTTATAGCTATGGATGGAGAAGCACAAAGGTTCATGTTTCCACCTATCTTTTAGACTATTCATTCATTCTCTTTTACTGTATGTACGTATTACTTGTTCTCCAGTGGATACCAGCTTCCATTCATGTTCATTTTATTTTGTGCGTTTGCACATTGAAACAAACAGAATAGATGGAGAAAATGATGGAGTCTTCACTACATCGGTTGAAGAGGATATAGAAAGGTGCATGCTTGTACTGTTATTTCATATTGCGTTGTTTTGTATTTCATTTATTATCTGTATATGTGTTCACCGAGTTTATTGTATGTATATGTTGTGTATCTTCCTGCATGATAACTTATCTTCCTTACATGCCTTCCTGCATACTAACCTACTTCATGTCCATTGCGTTTTCGCTACATTGCTACATTTAAACAAACAGAATGGATGGAGAGGACGATGAACTCTTTGGCGAGAATGCAGTTGAGTAACTACATAAGTGGATACATGTACTCTTATTTCATATTCCAGTGTTCATTTTTTCATTTGTTGTATGTATATTTGTTGTGCTTGTTCTACTGCTTTTCACCTTTTTTTATTTTTATTTTTTTTTCTCTTCTTTTCTTCCTTCAAATATAATATATTTTGTGTATTATGCTTGTTGTTACATTGGAATAATTAGACTTGTTTCTCTTTCTTTTACATGTCTTTACTCATACTAACTTCCCTTCATGTCCATTGCATATTCGGCGTTGCTACCTTGGAAGAAACAGGTTGGTTGGATAGGAAGATGAATTGTTTTGTGAAACAACAGAGGGTTCTGTGGTGCAATCTTATAAAAGGTATGCCAACTGTGCTGGTAAATTAAATATACAAACCGAGTGGGGGCATATAATATTAGACTTGAAATCGATGGCTTGGTAGCAATGGGCCTTTCTTCCCTCCCTATTTCTACTTTTTCCATTTTCTAATATCACTTTTGTTTTCTAATTGATCTACTTAGTGGTCTTTCCGAAAATGTCTTGGTGCATCGGTTGGCAGACTAACGGTTTCACATCTATGGTCGCGCTTCCACCTTATTCCATACTTACCCACTTTGTCGATTGTGGGTGCCAAGCTGATGGGTTCAATATTTCTCCCCTGGCTTCCGGAGGTCCGTGATATATAGATTGGTCATGGTGCCTCGCTCTCACGCCCTGTTTACTGTTACACATTTTTCCAGTTAAAAAAATCATATGCATACAATTTTACACTTATTTAGTCCTTATGATGGATAGTATACAATGAATATGCTTGTTTAGTCCTGATATTCATCTACACATGTTTGCATCATAAAACATTGGACTAGTGACATGGCCATGAGCAGTTTGTCATCCCAGACATCGGCAAACCGACGAGGCCAAAGGTAAAGATGTATACGCTCTAGTCTTGGTATGTTTACGAAACAAATATCCTCAGCTATTTATTCATCTATGGCATGGTGAATATGTTGATGTCATCTACAATACATGGTTTGCAGTTCACAAGAGGTATCAACAAGTACAAGTGAGACGCCGAACATAGCACATGTTCTGCAGACTAAGAGGTGTGGTTGCAAAACTCTGGCTCCATAGTTCATTGAACCTATGCATGTACTTGTAGATTTATGCCAGTTAAAGAAGAATGCAAAAAAAAAAAAAAATGCACACTACCATTCACTTTAGTTTTCTTGTTCAAAAATTGTCAGTAGGTCTAGAGTTGTAACACCCAAAGTACTATCAATAGAGGGCTTGAAAAACCGTTGTTGGCCCTTGACCAAGTTTTGTGGATCCTTGTTCATGTTCGACCTATTTTTGGGACTTCGACGGGCTGTCGAAGGGGGAGCGCAAGATGAAGAAAAGATAGTGGGATCTCGACCTCTTTTTAGGGATTTTTGGGTTTTGGTCTTATGTAATAGATATTGGAATGTCATCCCATGGGTTTACCCATTCTTAGGCCTATTTTGTATGTATAAATAGATGTTAAGACGATGTAGTGAGTATGAATGGATAAGTTCCATTTGGCTAGATGCTAAGTCAGTTGTAAGTAGTGTTAAGTGCTAGCATTTTATCTATGTGATCAAGAGTTGTAAGTGCTTTGTGCATACTGTGTAAGGCTTGTAAGGCTAAGTGCAAGTAACTGCAAGAGACTGTGAAAGGCTTGGTGTTGTACCCTAGCTCGAAGAAGGAGGATCTGGCGAGGTGCGTGCAGATCTCCCATCTTCTGCAGAGTAAGATTTTGATACTATGTGCCTGTAAGAAGCTTGACCAAAGATAATAAAGAAGAGAAGAGTTGGTGGACATAGCCCAAGGGTGGGGGTGAACCACGTACATGCTTTGTTTCTCTGATTTGTGCGATGTATTGATGTGTTTATGTGTTTTTCTTAGTGCTTTGATACAGATGAATGGTAGATAGATGTGTTAATGCTATGTGCTTAATAGTATGGATATTACCCATCTAGATGTGCTTAGTTCTTGAATATAGTAGATCTGGTTGAATATTTCGATGCTCTATAATTAGGGTGTAATCGCATTGTAACTAAGACTGGATATTGATGGATGTTAACTGTTGAGTGCTCTGTTAAGTATTAGAATCACAGATCTGTGTCTCGACTAAGGTTGTAGAAATCTGAGTCTTAGAACCACCCATGCCTCTACCTCGGGTGAGACTTCATATGCTTCGCAGGTGTTGCCAAAAGGGCTGGTAGTTAGGGTTTTTTTGGTTCATTGTTGTAGCATTGAACCCTAGGTCTGCCCCTGTGCTAAAAAATGGTTCTGTTGCTGGGACATGAAACTGTGATTGCTGGGAACTAAGGAAGAAGAATCTTTGTGTGAATATTTGACCTAAACTATGAAATCTCTGTGTGTAGATTTGTTTCCCTAGTGTGCAGCATTCTACTTGACCTTTGAAGCTCTGTGCCAAGAAAAAGGGTCAAATCTGAAGAAAAGAGGTAAGATCTGAAAGCTTTGTGCTCTGTTATAGGTAAAAGTGCATTTTTTGGTTAAAGAGGTAAGATCTGAAATCTTTGTGCTCTGATAAAATAAGTCTTGATTAAAAGGGTAAGATCTAGAAGTTTTGTGCTTTGTAGAAGTAAGATAAGTGGAAATTTTTGTTTCTAGAGTATGGATCTAGGTATGTTTGATAACAATTGTCCTAGCTTGAAAACTAGGACACCGATAGATGAAAGAGGATTTGATATGAGTAGATCTGATAAGAATAGTGAAAGATATGTTATACCTCTGCATAGAGAGAATGTTTGGACTAACAAATGGATGTAGGATCCCAGAAAGAATTTGTTGCAGGTTAGCTAACATGATTCTAGTGTGCATTACATGAGAGGTTGGGGATCATTTAAAAGAAAATGAGGATTAACCCTTTGTTACAGTTGAAGAATACCAGGACATCTTGCAAAGAAATTCCCTGGAAGAAGACCTAGTTGCCTATGTTGTAGAGCTATGGACCATGAAGTATTGGATTTCCTTAGAATGATTGCTAAGGTTGAAAGAACGAATATGAGACAAGAAGACCACGAGAAGGATCAAGAAACTAAGACCATTGAAGAACCCCAGAAAGAATCATAAAAAGTATTGCTACAGATGAAAGAAACCTTAAATGACCACTGATATATCAGTTTATCAGAGATCTTCAAAGAAAAAGAATGCATAGAAGCAAGAATAGGAGACTTCGACATTGACTGTGTTCTGGATGAAGAAACACAGGTAAATATTATGACAGAAAGAACTTGGGAAATTCTAGGAAAGCCTACTATGATTCCTTCATTGGGAGGAATAGGTTTATTCAGAGGAAAGCTAATAAACCTATGTGGAAAGCTCACCTAGATATATATGAGTGCCAATGGAACTTCGACAGAGGAATAATTTGAATTTTTTAAATTTATTGAGAACAACACTCCATTTGTTGTGTTACTAGGAAAATCTTGGATTGAAAGAGATCAGTCTATGAGGAAGGAAGAATAAGTCTTAGAGCAGAAGAAGCAAGAGTTAAAAGATTTCATGATTAGGAGGATCACACACTTGATTGAAGAACAGGAGAATCGAGCGAAGCTATTTAAAACTAGAGACTTGGATGTTGAAGTTGCAAGAACACAAGAAGATTTGTAGAAGACTGAAGTACCTATTCCA
Organism: Picea mariana; assembly: GCA_032191745.1. Lineage (NCBI taxonomy): Eukaryota > Viridiplantae > Streptophyta > Pinopsida > Pinales > Pinaceae > Picea > Picea mariana. Next base: position 15,024 of record JASDQU010507616.1, on the reverse strand, counting down.
GATTCAGATGAAGTATTACCCCTGATTTCTAGGAAAGAATATCAACAGCGCGGAGTTACTATGCCAAGAGAAGATAAGAATCATAATGGAAAAAGGAATACCAAGATGAAACTCACTGCGAAAAAGGCTAGGAAGCTAAGTAAGAAGAGGGTTAAGATCGAAAGGTTACAAAAGGTCCCAAAGGGAACTTCGCAGAAGGAAAATTTGCAAAACTAGAACTTCATTGGGATATCAGAACTGCATCACATGGCACTTTTCCATGGAGAAGCAATATAGCCATTGGGAACAATATAACCGTTAGACCGACGACCCGAATGGATAGAAAGGCATATATGTCCAGAATGTTCGCCACCAGACTATTGAAACTGTGCCATAATGGACATAACTGCATTAATGAAGGATTCTCACCTGTTGCAAGAGATCTGTTGTCAAGTTATCTATTTATGCTGTTGAACGACTCACCGAGAACACTTTTGCCAACCGTGATTATTTTAGCCCATAGAATAGTTGATTTTTGAACAGTGATCATCACGATATTGCCATTCTTCCCATTGCATTGAGCAGTTACTCTTCAAACCTGAGATATTCAACCACGAGCGTATGTCCAAAGAACTTAGCGTAGTTGAGGAGTCTATGAAGGAAGTACTCATCGACCTCATGACTGAGAGAGTCATGTTTGAAAGAGTGATGTTTGTGGGTGTACAAGCGTCATCGACGAGAGGAGTGCAAGCCTCTCCATTGAATGCTCGTGGAGTTGGACCATTAGAGAAGAGAACCAAGCACAGAGATGACCTAGAAAATGTGAAGCTGATCCCGACCATATTGCCCAACTACATCTCGCCTCTAGCCGGCGCAGTGATTCGAGATAGTGTGCCAAGATATTTTGAGTACACAATGGTTACTGCATACCTCCTGAAGGGGATACGCGTAGTGAGAGAACAGCAGGACAAGATCGCAGCGTTGAATTTCAGTGACTTCAACCTCGGAGATCGCAAGAACTATAGCATGATTTCCCCATACAAATACTTGACCAAGATGAAGGGGAAGAATTCAAAGATAATTCCCTAGTCGTGGACGATGAACCTCGCGTAGTCCACCTTGTTAAATGTAATGAAAATCCCACACTTCAGAATGCACCCGAAATTCAATGCATGTGTCAAGCTATTACTTTCATGTTACAATGGTGGCTACTTATGGCTAGATTGTCGTATCACAGTTGATCCGGCGTTGATAAATAGGATCACATGAATGAGTATGCAAGGACCCGATCCATAGGAGTTATATCCAGGAAAATCCAAAGATCGCACACTAACACAGAAGATCAAGGATACATACGAAGATGTTGAGAAGGGGACGCGAGGCTACAAGGTAGATTCTATCCAGAATGGCGCAGTGCTCTTAGCATGCCAGTTAATAGATGGAAAGCTAGTAAGAAAGAACAGACCCACACAGTTCATAGTCTTTGTTGTTGACCTTGCGGGGAAGTGTGTAGAAGGCTTACAGATGAACTGGGCGAAGTACCTAGTTAATTAGTTTGAACTAGACTGCCGCAAAGCACAGGATTAGGGCTACGAGTTTCACTTTAGCTAGCTATTGATCCTCATCACCTTTGTTTCCTAGGATATGATGGAAGGTGAAAACTTCCCGGATATCGAGCCATTCGATTCGCTTACCGTGAAGTTCACCACACTCTGGTACTCGAGTGATATGAACAAACAGTGGCAGTCAAACATTGTTTTTCATACATATTACCTCCAGCTAAAGACATCCATCGAAGTTGAACCTCACATGACTTCGAACACCCTATAGAGGTTCCAAACCCTGATGAAGGTCCGCGCAGATCGACACTTCATCTACATTACAACCTGAGCCGATGAACATAAGGAGAAGCTTTAGTCGTAGTACAAAATCACAGAAGAGGACATTGAGAAGAGAACTAAGGACTGGTCCACAGACCTCCTCATCCCCACTGACCCTGTAGAGATGTCTGACCCTGACAGCCCAGAGACCATGCAAAAAGACCAGAACACACCCAGAACCAGCAGAAGGAAGAATACTGAAGAGATCCAAGACTTACGCAGGGCCTCAAGAAATACTGCTTCAGTATCACCTGGTCGAGGGGGTGATGGCGAAGTAGAAGAAATAGATGGAAAAGGAGATGAACAGAGGTAAGGAGGAGTAACACCGCCTAGATATGAGGTTGATCCCTTGAAAAAGAGGAAGGGTTCTCCCCCAAAACCTTCTTCCCGAAAGAAATCCAGAGCCACTTTGACAAAAATACAGACTGTGCTTACTACCGATGATTTTGACTTCATCATCGCAGCTCTAAACGACACTTCACTGGAAATCGTGGAGAAACAAGAAGCCAAGCAGGAGGAAATGTACGATAGAATTGAGGTCGAACTCTGAGGGGTAAAGCAGGCCCTTCAGTCCAGTCACGCAGTCTCCATTGTGCCCCTGCCATCAGGAGAACCAGAGTTGGCATATGAGCCAGCCCAACTCCACCGACTAGTTGATGCGGTCAAAGCTCGCCTTCGTCGCGCACAAGAGGAAATAGAAAAAGACACTTAGGCCTTGAAGAAAGTGCAAGGTGTAATCATAGAGCAATGCAGAGTTGCAGAACAAAAAAAAAATTCTCTTCAAGAAAAAATTGAGGAAGAGAAAGCACAAATGCAACAATAAACAAAATAGTTCCTTGCAGAGAATAGAAGCTTGCGGAAGCTATCCAACAACTACAGCAGAGAATAGCATACTTAGAGCTCTGCACAGTGCCCAGCACCCCGCAGGATGTGAGGGATCAAAGAGAAGCAACTGCTCGAAGTGTAGTTGAGAGAATAAAGGCCCTTGCCATGGAATGAAAGAAAATGAGTGATCGCAGTGCCCAGACGTATGAGAAAATCATTGAGAATCCAGAACTGAAGGCACTAAAGTCACAGCTCCAAGAGGTGAAGTATCAAGAAGAAACAATACAGGTGCAGTTGAATCTCCTGTCAATTGTGGAAAGAATGAAGCGATCCCAAGAGCATCACACTGCCCAATAGTAGGTCCACACCATCCAGAGAAGAGTTGTGGAAGTAAC
>JASDQU010507615.1:59911-77565 GCA_032191745.1 Picea mariana | reverse complement strand
CTATTTATTTGGTCCTCCTATCCACCACCCTGTGTAACAGACATTGGTACTATATTTTTTGTACATTTTCCCACCACTGTCTGTAAAACCTATGTAAAGAAAAGTAATTTCCAACTGTTAAATTTTTGGGACACGAGCCCCTTGAAATTCAAATAGTCTGCAAGTCCCATTATCAATTTGTACATCACGAAACTCTCGGTGCTATTTGAAGGTTATGGAACAACAAAAACCCACTTTTTAGGTCCCCAGCCCGAGAACCCGCCATCCAAAAACTGGCTAAGTATAAAATGAGGGTTTCGTCTATGCTCTAATTTGGGAAGGCTAGTTTTCCTCCTACTTTTATGTGTTCCTAGATTTTTCATTTTCAGAATGATCTATGACATAAATCACTTACTCAAATTTCCTATATATATATATATATATATATATATATATATATATATATATATATATGTTTCTTTAAATTTTCAGCAATATGTAACACGTTTTATTATTTTTTTATATAAATGTCGTAAAATTGTGTTCACTACTTTGTTTCTACTTAGATGTGAAGAGACTAACATTTCTTGCATCTTTGCAACATGTCCTGCACAATGTTTGTCACAAAGGCCCTTACAATTAAAATAGTCTGCAAGCCCGCTTCTTAATTTGTACACCGCCTATCTCTGCCTGCTCTTTGTAGGACATGGAATGGGGGTTTCGTCGTTGTTCTATAAAATCTCATACCCATACTTTATGAAAGTACATATTTCTTATCTATAAAAGTAAATGTATGCTTTACAAAATTACGTATTTTCTATGTATAGTTTATGGTCTGCAGGAACCTATAATTTCATGAATTTCAATTTCTTGTGTCGAGGAGCCCCTGTTTTAAAGAAAACTAATTCGGGAATGCTATTTATTTTGTTCTTCTGCCCACCGCCCTATGTAACGGACACTAGTACTATACTTCTTGCCCTCTTTTCCACTAGCGTATGTAAAACCTATGTAAAGAAAACTAATCCCCGAATGCTGAATTTTTCGGACACAAGCTCCTTAAAATTCAAATACTCCGCAAGTGTGATTCTCAATTTGTATATCGCGGAACTACTGGTGCTATTTGTAGGGCACGGAATAACATAAGCGCATTTTTCAGGTCCCCAGCCCGAGAACCCGTGAACCAAAAAATGCCTAAGTCCAGAAGCCGCTTTTTAAAAAAAAACTAATTTGGGAATCATATTTGTTTCATACTTTTCTCCACCATCCTATCTAACAAATGTCAGTACTGTTTAATTTTTTTTTACTTCAGTAGCATATGTAAAAAGGAAAACTAATTCGGGAATGTTAAACTTATTTGACATGAGCACCTTCAATTTCAAATAGTTCACAAGTTCGTTTGTCAATTTGTATATCATGCAACTCTATGGACTATTTGTAGGCCACGAAACAACAGAAGCCCAATTTTCAACCCGCCAGACCAAGAACCCGCCATTCAAAAATTATAGTCCTCAAAGCAACATGTCAATTTGTATATCGCAGAACTCTTGGTGGTATTTGTAGGCCACAGAACAACAAAAGTGTAATTTTCAGCCCGCAATCTCGACGACCCGTAATGAAGTTTTCGTGCATGCTCTATATATCTACTTCATCAAATTACATATTTGATTTTTGTAGGCCACAGAACAATAGAAGGCCAATTTTCAGCCCCCTAGCCCGAGAAATCGCGATCCAAAATTTCAAATAGTCCACAAGACCACTTGTCAATTTGTATATTGCGGAACTCTCAATGCTATTTGTAGGCCACGAAACAACATAAAACCAATTTTTAGCCCGAGAACTCGCGATCCAAAAATTCAAATAGTCCACAAAACCGCTTCTCAATTTGTATTTCGTGGAACTCTTGGTGCTATCTATAGGCACGGAACAACAATAGCCTAATTTTCAGCCCACCACCCCAACAACCCGAAATGAAGCTCCTGTACCTTTGTTTAAAAAAAAAACTAATTCGGTGTTGGTAGTCTTTTTATGCTTTTGTCCACGAACATATGGTAGCACAATTTTCAGCCTTCAAGCTCGACAACCACAATGGTCTATATATCTACTTAATCAAATTACATATTTGGTATCTAGCATCTCTTCTTTGTAACATACATACGCAATTAAATATCAAATAGTCCACAACACCAACTGTCAAATTGTATGTCACAGAACTCTGGGTGCAATTTGTAGCCCACGGAACAACAAGGCCCAAATTTCAGCGCACCAACCCGTTATTACTATTTCTGTGTATTTTTCCACAACCGTATGCAAATCATATCTAAACAATAGTCCTGCCCACATTTCTATACTCCTTCGCATTTATTTCCTTTCTCGCAGATGGGTTGCTAGTACAACACACGCGTCGAGCAAAGCAGCCAGGAGCGATACTCCGTGGCGGCGACAATGATGACCGCGTGCCACTCACTCCCAACTGCCTAATTAGTTCAAGTTTAGCTCGCTCGAGGCATGGCGCCATTACTGTAAGTGCACCTTGCTCTGCCTTCGCATCCTTTCGATGGAAAAACACCCTCATTGTGCTTTTAATCTGCGTGTGCGGCCATTTATGGAACCTCACCAGCTGCTTGCCCTATTTCAATTGCTCCAGTGGGTCCAGATGGCTCATTATTTCCTACTTTTTGTTTCTCAAGCTCGGCTTCCTGCCCATCCTTTCCTTGCTTTGCATTTGTCCTGCCCTTCTCTGTTCCTGCCACGTTTTCTCTCTCCCACTGTCCCAGAGATGCCCCAGCTACGAAGGAAGTCCAAAGTCCGACCAACCTACCAGCCAAACCAACCCCGCTTGGTCCTACATCCCCCGCCTACTCCCTCCCTGCTATCCTCCTCTTCGGCCACCTCATCCTCCTCCCTGTCGTAATTGACTCAAATTCCCGCATCTCTCCCACCCCTTCTTGTGTCCCTTGCCAATAGAATGGAGGAGTTGGACTACTCAGGGGCCTCACTGAACAACAACCCAGGACCTTTAGCCAATTCCGCATCTGTTTCCCACCCAGGCCCTTTGGCCCCTCCCAACTCTCTAGCCACCCAGTCGCTTCAGGACCAGCTTCACGACACCCAATTTCATATGGATGATATGGAAGCTAGTCAAAATTTGCAATGGAAACCCCAATCTCGAGCGGGTTCCAACACTGACCCAGAATGCAAGTGGAAAACAGGCCTTGCATTGGTGCAGAGCCTGGTATTCGACCTGTGTTGGGACATGGATGACCTCCGATTCCACCTACAAATCCTGGACGGCAAAGCCTCTTGACTCCTGCAGTTGTTCTCCGCGTTACAAGGTGCTCATCTCCCCGCACTAGAGGTAGCCCAATCAGCAACATCCCAAGCAACATCAACCTCGACACCAGTCTTGCCACTGGAAAATTTGGGCCACACAGACGCAGATTGCGAGGACCAAAGGCTTCCATCATGCATGGAGCATGTCCAGAAGGAAGAGCACATGCCATCAGAGACAGAGAACGCTATGCAACTAGACCGTACACCACTCCAGGAGGATTCGCCTCCTCCCAGGGACATGACATTTCGCGCCTTTTGCATGGTCGCGTCGCCGCACTACAGCCCATACCGGTGATTTTTATTTTTTTGTTGTTTTGTCATGTGCATGCCGACCTTTCATGCATTTTGTCCATGGTTATTATAATTAGGCTATCTACACTTTCTACAGTTCTAGCACCCACCCTTACGGGCCAGAATTTTGAACTCTTTTTATATCAGTGACAATCTACACTTAAGTTATGAAGCAGTTTGCCTGGTTGAGCTGGTTTTCCCTCAGGGCAGCTCAGTATTTATAGCTTGAAACCATAGAAATTCTCTGTACTCCTTCATTTTGATAGACTTTTATACAATCTTACTTATAAAAAAAAATTATTGAATAAAATTTAAAAAATAGCTTATACCATTCATTAACTAAGACATGTTATAGCATTATATAAATTACTTTAAATCTCTGTACAACATTATAATATTCTACAGATTTCTCTCTGTCATGTATATCACGGAATTGTTCGCTGCAAAATGTATATGGCCGAAGTCTTTCATGCAAAATGTATATCATGTAACACACTGGACATGAAAAGTGTGAACCCAGAACTCTGCCAACCCGCAACTGCGTAATTGTTCAGTACAAAATGTATGAAGTTTTATAGAATTATACAAATTAGTATAAATCTTCGTACAATGTTATAATCTTCTATAAATTATTGTCTCATGTATATGACAGAATTGTTGGGTGCAAAATTCCTATTGTATGCTAATTTTTGGGTCTTCAAAGACGTTGATGTTTTAAATGCTCATGTAATTTCCAGAGATATGTAACATAGACTATTTATTTTATAATAAGTTTGTATAATTTGCAAGCCCACTTGTCAATTTGTATAGGGCATTGAACAACAGAGGCCCATTTTTGAAATTGACAGCCTGAGAACCTGCGATCCAAAAATTGGTTAAGTATGGAATGACCGCTCCATCCATGCTCTATAAAACATTTGCAAAGAAAACCAATTCGGCAATGCTATATCTTTTTTGTGAAAGAAAAGCCTTAGTTTTAAAGAAAAATAGTTCGACAATGTCACTTTTTTAGTGTTTTTCTCCACGAACCTATATAACAGACCTTATGACTATTCTATTGTATAACTGACATTATTAATTTCTGATAAATTTCTATAGTCCACCACTCCACCTGTCATTTTGTATATCACAGAACTGTCGTTCCTATTTGTAGGCCACGGAACATAAAAGGCCAAAATTTGAACCCGCCACCCCGAGAACCCACGATCCAAAAACTGCCTAAGTATGCAATGAGGGCTCCGTGCATGCTCTATTAAATCTCTTCCCCATACTGTATACAAGTACAAATTTTGTATGTATAAATCTATATATGTACTTTATAGAAGTACATATTTCGTATGTATAAAAGTACATATTTCATATGTATAAAACTATATATTTACTTTACTATCTTCTACATGAAAATCACATCTACTTCAACTTTCTACCCACGTGTCTTTACTACCTCACATTTACTCCCATCCTAACCTGGTAGGGACTCAGCTGCCATGCAACACTTGTTATATGAAGTAGATTATATATTGTCATTATCAACACAAAAGGCGCTTGAACTATGGAATCTATCTTCGGATGGGACTTTGCGTAGACGCCCATCGGTGTGCTAAAGGCGCCAATGATTGCGATCAATAACCACTAACTATTGTGTGGGGTAGTGTATACCGTAGTTAAACAAGGTGGTTCAGATCCAACTATATATATTATTCCAAGTGGCAGTGAATACTATGTTGCATGGTGGTTATTGATTTCCATCATCAATAATAATATATATTTTTTAGAGTAAGCATGAATCCATTCAAATTTTGAATGATCTTAAATATTTATGATTATTCCAGAATACTATGTTGCATGGTGGTTATTGATCTCCATCATCAATAATAATATAGGTTTTTAGAGTAAGCATGAATCCATTCAAGTTTTGAATGATCTTAAATATTTATGAGTATGGTTCAAGAAAAAATTAATTTATATTTTAGAGTAAACATAAATACACCCACATTTTTAATGACTTTAAATATTTATTAATATATTTAGTTTTTTGTAATAGAGAAAATGGGTGGTGTCAATCCTAGATGTTTTGAGGGATTAGAAGACTCAAAAGAGAAATAACATACCCTAGAAGTGGTGGCATGGGAACTTCAATGATTTGCTTTGGCTAATTAAAATGAGATGTGATCATATAGGCAACCTCACACTTGACATAAGCACTAATTGTAACATTGAAGTCCAAAAAAAATTGGAATGGAGTCCTTGCACTCCCTCAATGAAAATCAATCAATTTGTATATAGTATTTAAACCCTTATTTGTATATAGTATTTAAACCCTTATCATGCTACTGAAACCCTAATAACATATCTTGGTTCTAATCTCACCCTTCTTATCCATTTGTTCATATCAATAAATCATTTTGTTATGAATTCAACATAGAATCAAAGTTTAACACAATTAAATACCATCACTTATTTTTACAACTAAGCATAAATTATAGACCCATAATTATCAAGAACCTTTCTAACCTTCATTATAAACATCTTGCCATAATTCTTATAATTATTTTTCTAACCTCTATTATGGACATCTTACCATAATTCTTATAATTATTTTAAAGTTCATAGATGTACACATTTTCTTAGTAAATCCACATAACCCCTACATACATGCATATTTTGTTAAGAAAATCTTCTCTAATTTAAGTATTACTCTTATAAACATAAAAACAAATATTACTTAGAATACAAAATATACTTGTAAAAAAATAAGAGAAAAAAATAAATATATCAATGAGCCTTAACTTAAGGAGACAAAGAAGAAAATAAATTTCTTCCTTCTATCTTACTTGTTTCACATGGTATCAGTGAGCCTTAACTTAAGGAGACAAAGAAGAAAATAAATTTCTTCCTTCAATCTTGCTTCACATGGTCGCCATGCTCTTAAGGAATGTTTGCTCCATTACTCTTGAGGCATATTGTGCCATACATTTAACTCCAACTCTAATAGTATAAGGAAGTATTAAAAAAATAGATTTTTTATAAATGAAATTATCAAATTCTAATGAGGTTGGTTAAACGTTTTATCTTTTGGGTGTGATGTAAATTTGGACAAAATCATTACTATTATTTAAATTGTATTTCTGAATGTATAAATGGATTCAGCGTAATAAAAAACCCTGAAGCATTTAGATTATACGAATTTAACTACTCAAATCTATAAATCCAACCATTCTTCACCAATTTCACGCAAAATCAAACAGAGAAAATTATAAAAAAACTTTAAAAAATAGAAAGTTTATATTAAACTAATCCTAATTCTAATATCATATAGATGTATTAAAAAAATTTAGAACTATTATAAATGAAACCATCAAATTCAAATCGCTTTCAAGGTAGGGTGCTGTTTTCACATTCCGCGGATAAGAGAGTTAAATTGTGTTCTAGAATATGTAAAGTAAATTGGGAAACAAAATTGAAATGTGAAATTCGAAAACATAAAAAGTAAACTACTTCATAAGAAAGTTAAATTGTTTTCTAGAATATGAAAAGTAAATTGGGAGACAAAATTGAAATGGGAAATTCGTAAGCTACTTCATAGATTGAGGTTCCTCACGTGATTCACTGGTATATGGAAATAGTCAAATCACTTCACGTGTCACAAAGAACGACAAAGAAACACCTTAGTGATCTCCAACACATAAATCACAAAACCAACCAACCAACCAACAAAGAACGACAAAGAAACACCTTAGTGATCTCCACAGAATCCTCGTATGACCTCATATTTCTAGAGAAAATGGTAGTGATAAACCAACTCCCACAATTAATACACTTAAATATATGTAATTGAACATTTAAACATCAAGATAAATGAAGGCAATGTATGTTTATTGTCGGTGCAAAACTCCGAGATGGCTCTAAAGTCAAAGAACACGTGGACATTGAAATAGCAAGGGATAGGTGGTTTGCTTGTTTTCCAAAGCAAGTGGTTTTGGATGAAAGGTTGGGTGGTGAAACATTTGAATGCTATCGCTTTCTTAAAAGACTCTTTTAATGTAATCAAAGTATTAAGGTACATCAATGTATATCAATGCATTATATATACTATTATACACCATAATACCGAGAGGAATATGGAGTTCAACTTCCCGTGTATTGTGGAACAAGCTACTTCCATTAAAGAAAAGCATTATAAGAGTATCGTTTGTTACACTTAAATATAAGTAGTATAGTTAAAAGTAGGGGAAGGAAACATTAAAGTGAATTTAGGGTGGATGTGTAATAAAAAGGAAGTACAATGTTTTTAACGATATTGAGTTGAATTGTTATTATTCAATTTCTTTCTTACTCTGTGTTTGTTTCATGATTCATGTCAATGAAGTTTGTTGAAACACTATGAAGTTTTTCATGTATCACTTTCTTGTTTCTTTTACCTCTATACGGTCATAAATTAGAGGAGGAAGAGACCATATGAAAGAATCTTAATGGCTTTTGACACATTCACAAGTAGAAATGCTCCTTTTGCTTCTAGGTGTTTGTGAATGAGAGGAGGAAGAGACAATATGATGAAATTTTAATGGAATGTAACAAATTCACTTATAGAAGCCTTTATCATTATGTTGTTGGTGCATAATTATGTATTTATTATTTAATTATTTGTGCACATCTAATAAATAAATTATGCACACTAAATATCTTTGTAGTTATCCATATGCGTAATTATCAAAATCAAGTTTATCTTTATCTATCCAAGCAAACCAATGTTATTAGAACCAGAAACCGGATCAGACCGAACGAGGAAAAAACTGAAAAAAAAATGGTCGAGTAAAAACTACATAAAATATTCAAATTTTGGAAAAAAAAAACATATATATTCATGTGCATCCATATGAATCCAAACTATTTATACACAAATATGCAAAGTTTCTCATTTATATAGCAAGTAAGAGTGCATATAACCAAAATAGCATTTAGTGAAATCCACCTTTGAACCAAAATACATCAACAACGAGGCTTTAAATGACCTCTAGAGTAAAAAAAAAATCATGCTACAACAAATAACTACACATCATCAAGATCATTACCTATATTAGGATCCTCGTCATCAATATCACCCTCTAAGCATTAAAATAAGATAGAAAAAGTTTAACATGCCTAATAAGTGATTTTACTTGAGTGAAGGGTACATTTTTACTAGGGTCATGACATAAGAGTTCAACAATCAATGTCACCAACATCGACATACATACAGGGTTTGGTGCTCTTGATTAAAGGCCAGTTCCCTACCATCATACATGATAGAATCTAGTGGAAACATTGTAATCGTGTCAATCTTGAAAACCGTTAAGTGTGTTGAATTTTGAATGGGACCTAAAATTCTATTTTCTCCATATGAATTCCAATGAGGTTGGAATCACTCTCAAACATCCTGAAACAATTAATGGTAATGTTAAAAATTTAAGTAAAAGGATGAAAATGAAAAACAAAGGAGAATGTGATGAAAATGAAAGATAAAGGATAATGCCACTTTTACTTTGTGGGTCCATGACGTTTTGTACGGATAATGTGTCGAACCGATCGGGTTTCGTACATAACCAATCGGATTGGTGAAAATGGTCGGTTCAGTACCGAACCAGCCAAAAACGGTTTTGTGCCACCAATCAGCCCGGATTTGCTTCCAAACCTGTTAAACTGATTAGTTTTTTCTGAACCGAAACAATTTTAATAACATTGATGCATACATGGATTCTATGTTTGTGTAAGCTTTACTTGAGGAATCTTCTAATTGTTTCTTAATGAGCTAAAATTAAATGAGTAGGTTGCTTGCAGCCTCTTCCCTATAAACAAAGGACATGGGTCCTCATTGTACAAGAGAGTTGATTGAGAAATAATTATGTTCATCGGTTTTTTTCCATTCATGTTTCCTTTTGAGGGTTTTACTACGTATATCTTATGTCATTTGTGAGTTTGTTGTTATGATAGGATATTCTCACCATATATAATTTTGAACATGACATTAGAGTAATTTTAGAGTAAACTTTGATTATTGAATGGGTTAGATCATCGATGTTTGCAAATTGATCAAGTGAGAACTTTTCAAATCCACACATTCAGGGGTTTTTTTGGAGCATATTCAATTACATGATTCTATCCAAAAAATTTTTTTATCTAGGAATGTGTCTTGTTTCATGAAAATTAGGTTCTAGTTGCTCCATATATACACATTATTTGAATTACTCGAGGGTTTTATAAGTTTTGTTTTGAATTTTTCTTATAATTTTCAAAATTTACTAATAACATAAACACCTCAAACTTCACATTCAATAATAAGCAACTAAACTAACATTTTTAATTTATTTTAATTGTTATAATAAAGTTGCCTATGTTAAACATTGAAAATAAATAGAAATTTGAAGTCAAAGGTTGAACTAGTGATAATCAACCAATGACTCATTCCAATAGTTCCTAGCCTTTAGGAAGGGCTAATAAGAGTGATTGAATTCTATAATATTAATTTTTAGTTAATTAAATATGGTAAGGGAGATTTTATGACTAACAAAAATTTTGAAAAATAAGCTCAGTTTCATTGTCACTCTATGATGTTAAAGTCACCGGTTCGAAACCTGCGGAGACAAAAAAATCCAACCATGTTAAAGGTTGGTGTGGCTCAAGCCAGATGTAATCCCCAGATATCCAATTTATCAAGATGTAAATTTATTATTATTATTTCAATGTATGTCAAGTTTTACATATATCTATAATTATTTTTTTAATTGAGTCAGATTTATTTTTATTATTATTATTTTTTTAATTGAACTGAATTTAAATATTTTTTAATATAAAATTATTTGACATAACACTAACCATATTTACAAATAATCAATTCCATTATATCAATTAACTTTGTTTATTATCCTATTATAATATATATATAATTAAATGTATATAAAATTCACGGTCAAGTCTGATGACACTTCTATCAAAAATTAAAGCTTGATCGTTAATAAACTTGAATGAAAGAATAATTGTGAAAAACTATCGTTCAATCTGTGGTAGTATACAAAAGTGGATGTCGGTGTCTCCCTTTAACATAAAAGAAGGAAAGACTCAGACTCCCGTTCCCACTGCTTGAATATCGAGTGTCGTGCTTTTCAAGTCCAACATTCTTTAGATGGCTGGGTTAGATGGCTGTTAGGCCACATTCTTTTGATGGTACTCCTCCCTCACCTTACTGTCTATTTCTCCTTCATGCGAAAATGTCTGAGTTGTACTATCATCACGCTCACATCATCTGGAGATTTTCTGGTTACTACTATCTCTGCAAGCTTCTTACAAGCAGCGATGGGGCCTCCTCCTAATGGTGTCAAATTTGGTTTCTTCTGGACATAGAAAGGCCTCGCGATATCGACTGCTTCTTGATTACTAACTTTATCCCACAACCCATCTGATGCCAGAATTAAAAACTCGCAGTCAGATGTTATTTCAATAAATGCGCATATACGGAAGCTCTCTTCCGTATATGCACATTTTGGCTTCCGTAAATGCGCATATACAGAAGCCAAAATGTGCATATATGGAAGAGAGCTTTCGTATATGCACATTTTGGCTTATGTATATGTGCATTTACGGAAGCCAAAATGCGCATATATGGAAGCTATCTTCCATATATGTGCATTTACGGAAGCCAAAATGCGCATATACGGAAGCTATACGGAAGCTATCTTCCGTATATGCGCATTTTGTCTTCCGTATATGCACATTATGTCTTCCATAAATATGCATATATGAAATCTCTATATGCGCATTCTATCTTCCGTATATGCGCATTTTGGATTTCGTAAATGCGCATTTTGGCTTTCGTAAATGCGCATATACGGAAGCTCTCTTCTGTATATGCACATTTTTCCTTCCGTATATGCACATTTTGGCTTCCGTAAATGCGCATTTACGAAAGCCAAAATGCGCATATACAGAAGAGAGAATTATGGAAGTCAAAAATGTGCATATACAAAAGCTCTATTCCGTATATGCGCATTTTGGATTCCATAAATGCGCATTTTGGCTTCCATAAATGTGCATTTTTTTCTTCCATAAATGCGCATTTTGGCTTCCATAAATGTGCATTTTTTTCTTCCATAAATGCGCGCATATACGGAAACTCTCTTCTATATATGCACATTTTGTCTTCCGTATATGCACATTTACAGAAGCTCTTTTCCGTATATAGAGCTTATGTATATGCACATTTTGGCTTTCGTAAATGTGCATATACAGAAGCCAAAATGCACATATACAAAAGCTCTTTTTCGTATATGTGCATTTTGGCTTCCATATATGCACATTTTTTCCTTCCGTAAATGCACATATACGGAAGCCAAAATGCGCATATATGGAAGAGAGCTTTCGTATATGCACATTTTGGCTTTCATATATGCGCATTTAAGGAAGCCAAAATGCGCATATATGGAAGCTATCTTCCGTATATGCGCATTCTATCTTTCGTACATGCGCATTTTGGCTTCTGTAAATGCGCATATATGAAAGAGAGCTTCCATATATGCGCATTTTGGCTTCTATAAATGCGCATATATCGAAGGCAAAATGTACATATATGGAAGAGATCTTCCATAATGTGCATTTTTTTTTCCGTAAATGCGCATTTTTCCTTCCGTAAATGCGCATATACGAAAGCTCTCTTTCGTATATGCACATTTTTCCTTTCGTAAATGCGCATTTACGAAAGCCAAAATGCGCATATAAGGAAGAGAGATTTAAGGAAGCCAAAATGTGCATATACAAAAGCTCTCTTCTGTAGATGCGCATTTTGTCTTATGTATATGCACATTTATGAAAGAGCTCTTCCATATATAGAGCTTCTGTATATGTGCATTTTGGCTTTCGTAAATGTGCATATACAAAAGCCAAAATGCACATATACGGAAGCTCTCTTCCATATATGCACATTTTGGCTTCCGTCTATGCACATTTTTTCCTTCTATAAATGCACATATACGGAAGCAAAAATGCGCATATACGGAAGCTCTCTTCCGTATATGCGCATTTTGTCTTCCGTATATGCGCATATATGGAAAAGAGATTCCGTATATGTGCATTTTGGTTTCTATATATGCACATTTACGGAAGCCCAACTGCGCATATACAGAAGCTCTATATATGGAAGAGAGCTTCCGTAAATGCGCATTATGGCTTACGTAAATATGCATATACGGAAGAGAGCTTCTGTATATGCGCATTTATGGAAGGAAACAATGCGCATATACAGAAGCCAAAATGCACATTTACGGAGGCTATCTTCCGTATATGCGCATTCTATCTTCTGTATATGTGCATTTTCGCTTCCATAAAAGCACATATACGGAAGCCAAAATGTGCATATAAGGAAGCTCTATATATGGAAGAGAGCTTTCGTATATGCACATTTTGTCTTCCGTAAATGTGCATATACGGAAGACAAAATGTACATATACGGAAGAGAGCTTCCATAAATGCGTATTTTTGTTTTTCGTAAATGCACATTTTTTCCTTCCGTAAATGCGCATCTATGAAATCTCTATTCCATATATGCACATTTTGTCTTCCGTATATGCGCATTTTGGCTTCTATAAATGCGCATATACGGAAGCCAAAATGCGCATTTACGGAAGCCAAAATGTGCATATATGGAAGAGAGCTTCCATATATGCACATTTTGGCTTCCGTAAATCTCTCTTCCGTATATGCGCATTTTGGCTTCCGTAAATGTGCATATACAGAAGCCAAAATGTGCATATAAGGAAGACAAAATTTGCATATACGGAAGAGAGCTTCTGTATATGCGCATTTATGGAAGGAAAAAATGCGCATTTACGGAAAACAAAAATACGCATTTATGGAATATTTCTTTCGTATATGTACATTTTTCCTTCCGTATATACGCATTTATCAACTAAGCAATTGTTTTTCCCACTAACAACAAGAAGGGCATATTTTATTGCTTAGTGGGAACCTTGTTTACCATATTTTATTTCTTAGTGGGAACCTTGTTTACCATGTCTTAGGGGCTGGGGAACCATGTCATCTCTTTTTCCACCTCATCCTTCTTGATGTTTCCTCTTAGGATCCATAAAGAAACACTATATTATACCTTAAAATCCCTGCTAATGTGATAACTCAAAGAAACAAAAGGTTGTTGTCTCCTATGGAAATAAAAAKTCAAGTTTCATTTCMATGGGGGAGAAYAAACATATGAAATCCTTCTAAATATTGAAGTTATTTAGACCTAGGTTTTCTCTTGGGTGTGCTTTAGTAGGAAAGCTAATTTAAGGAACCAATTTTGATCAAAATGATTTGTTCCCAAAGGATTAGATGCCCAAAATTTAGTAGCCTTAGGTGAATGATGTTACTTAACATGGAAGAGTCTTCTTCAAGGAAACCTACCAATTTTTTGTTGATACACTATCCTAAGTATATAATGTGGTTCATGGGTATTGGACAATGTATGAATATTTTAACCCAAATAACATTTTCAATAATATTAAGAACAGTAGCAGGGGATGGTATATGAGAAGAGATTAAGTTAAGCAGACAATACAAGTAAAAATAAAAATCAAATAAACAAGCTCTCCTAAGCTAGGCATGAACCATATTTAAATCCTACATGATTCGCCAGACTATCAAACACTACACGGTACCCTTGTTGTTGAATGTTTCCAATAATGGAGAGCCCACCAGTGTTCCCAGCAAAGGCAAAGCAGAAAGTCACAGAACTATCCACGGGGATGAGATAATTAATAGCAGGCAGAGAGATATTGGCACCGCCCTGGAAATGAAAGACCAGCATGGGGACCTTCACGAATTTTATCCCTGATAAATCATAGTAGGTATCAAACAGAGAAAACCCACCTGCGAACTTTAGGTTCCTAGTCCCGACCCTGAAAGTATCCCTCATTGTAGTATAAGCAGAATCAACCAAACGTGTCACATAGGTCCCAGAATCGACAATGACTCTGTCATTGCCAGTCGCATCCATCTGAAACACAGAGGCCAGAATGGAGGTGATCCTCCTCCCACCGACGCTTATTCTCACTAGTTCAACATAGTAGAACGTATCAAGCTTTGGGTTGCTCAAGAGCAGTGTAAAGATTGTGTATTTGGGTATTGCAACTTTTCCTAAGATTAGAGAACTAGTCGTTCCAGACACGCTCTTGTCGACTAAACAGTAAGAAAATCGTTTGTTGAACTGAGCTTTGGTCTAAGATGGAAACGAGAGCGAGCCTCAGCCCAGACCCAAAAGCCCATCAACTCCAATAAAAATCCCTTAGTTGTCGTGGCCACAACTGAGAGCCACACTCCTAATCACTTGGCCTCTTAATGTGAGATTTTATGTGGAGAAATCACCCACTGTGAAATACCCATCCCCATAGGAGACCTGGTATTCGTAATACCTCTTGTTTCTATAGCCACTGATGTCTAGTTTCTTGCACAACAGAGTCACACATGGAACGTTTTTGTATGTGGATGAAGCAACAAGATTGAATAACGGATTGGTCTTGCCATAGCACTTAGTGTAGGGAAAACATTAAATCCACATTATATCGCTACCAATATCCAGTACCATGTAAGTATAGCGAGGTGGGGTGCCCACTCCCAGACTTGTGAAGTATTCCTCACTGTCCTGTGCCAGCCTAGAGATTATAGAGTTGTTGAAGTCCTTGGCAACGAACCTTGCATCGATGATGGAACCATTCAATGGCTTCATCTCGGCTTTGTTGACGCCCATTGCAACAAGCTGCATGCGGGCATTGATAGAATCGACTCTTACAACATCTCGCTTCAATCTCTCCTGCAATATCTCGTTCACCGCGCTTGTGTTGGTGTTGCTGCTCAGTGAGTCTCTGTGAACTACCTGGAGAAAAATGTTGTTTCTCTCTTCCCCCTGCACTGTCTTGCTCCATTCTTTGGCACTAACCTTGGATGGAGCAGTCCTGAGCTTCAAGGATGCCTCCACATCCAGAACTTGATATGCCCCTAATAATTCATCCGAGATTTCTTGGGCAAAGGTAGACACGAAACATACGAAAAACAACACCAAGGCAAATACCATCACCAAATTTTCCATGGTGTAAACTCTCGCTCGTTTTATGCTCAGTTGGAGTTTTCAGATAAACTAGAACTGAGCATAAAAGGAGCGGGAGTGGAGATTTTACAAAAAAATGAAACGTAGGATGGAGGGACAAGGAGCGGCATTAAAGCGTGCATTGCATTGCATCTCCCTACGTGACTTGGCTTAAATGTCGAGAGAGACCACGTCAGATGACTTCGTAGGAAGGCGAACGTTATCCATGGTATGGATTATATGGTATGGCATGAGAGATGGACGACCATCAAACAACCTCCCATGTAGTGATAAAACAACAATAGAACATGCTTTATGCAACCTTCTTGCAACCCGGTAAAAGAAAATCATAATTTTGATTGATCCGAAGCAATTGAAGTTTTTCTAAAATTTTGGGTTGATCAAGAGACACAAAAAAAAAACTATTAGATATAGTGGGAAAACGATTGAAGGGTAATTATTAATAGAGTTGTGATTCCCACCAGAATCTATTGTTGGGATTTTTTCGGTTGTTTACCCCATGCTTCCCTTCAAATATCCATTGAAGATCCTTTGGTGATGTCATTGTAGGCCTAATACATGCACATGCTCATCCCACTGAAGATCCTTCAAAACTATTTTCTAGTTTTTAGGGTTACTTCAAACTCTTTTTCACCTTGTTAAGAGAGTGATAGGTCTCTTAGCCCCTTGTGAATGCTTCATGAACCTATGAATGGCTTAGTTTGTGTGGATGCTTGACCTTGGTTAGAGTGCTAGAGTGGTGTTCTTAACTAAGAGGTTATTTCCCTAATCGACATTATGACTAATTCATTGGGTTCACATAATGGGGGAGTTAGTTGCTCGATGAAGGGAGTTACCTACCTAGGAGGAGGAAACATGAGCACCTGGAGGAGAGAACATATCCCTTGTATCTTGGGACCATGTGATATATACCTTGAAGGTTCGACACTTCACTTGAGGATGTTCGGGCTAAGGAGCACACTTCATGGAGGTTAGTGATGCAATCAAACAAATATGTTGAGGAGGAGCATTCGAGCTTAGTGACCACATTGGCACAGATGAGAGTAGTTTTGGGCACATGATAGGACATGTGGAACACAGTTAGAGAAGTGACACACCCTGTTGGAGGAGGTATATTGAGCCTAAGGAGAATCATGATTAAAGGGAATTTTACTTTGGGGGTGGGGTGATAAACCCTAGTTTGGTGATGTACATCATTTTATTGTAGAGAGCTCCATGTGGGGTTTCCTTGTTGGAGACTTGTATGGAATTATGTTCTTATTTTATATTAGGTTCCCTCACATATTGTATATATGAGGGAGGAGAGTTCTCTTGTATTGATCATTGATCATTATACTCTTTTCTTTGTACTTTTTATAGTGATAGCGTTCATGATGAAACCTTAGGTGATGACAAGGTGAAAGAGAGATGTGTTGGAGGTTCATGGAGAGATGGCTCCTATGTGATGCTAAGGTTTTCTCTTGTGATGCTAGGGTTCGTGCTATACATGCACACCATATAGAAAAACAATATGTGAGAGATGATGATGAATCTTATGGCTCCTATTGTAGAGATAGGGTTTCTACCCTACTAGATGACTTGGAGAGTGGAGCTAACTCCTTGCATGATTGTGGAGTCTTATTCTTGTGGGATACAAGGCTAGGGAAAAGATCACAGAGAGATTATTTTGATGATTCTTGAGCTTGGTGTGAATCCTTGCTTGGAATAAGACTCAAATGTGATGTTCCATGGAGGTTTGAGTGCTTGTGTTGAGGCTAGAGTTGAAGACCTAGAGTTTGAGGATTCAAACCCTCAGATGTACATGTATATTTCAAGGATAACACTAGAGTTTTCTTGCCATGTACTTGTGTGATGAAAAATGGTTAAGGTTTGTAAACCCTAAGAAAGAAAAAAATGTCAGTATGGAGAACTTGTGTGATACAAACTTGAT